>CAUYRH010104396.1:0-40803 GCA_963574655.1 Perodicticus potto
TTCTTGTGCTGTAATTGGGTTATAGCTTTCATATGAAAGCTATAAATTAGTTTCATAGTAGGGCTGAGTACATTGGATACTTTTTCTTCAATTCTTGGGTTACTTTGCTAAAAAGAATATTTTGCAGCTCCATCTATGTAAGCATGAAAGAGGTGAAGTCACCATCTTTCTTTAGGACTGCATAATATTCCATGATGTACATATACCACAATTTATTAATCCATTCATTGGGCACTTGGGCTTCTTCCATGACTTAGCAATTATAAATTGGGCTGCAATAAACATTCTGATACATATATCTTTGTTACAATGTGATTTTTAGTCTTCTGGATATATACCTAGTAGAAGAATTATAGAATTGAATGGCAGTTCTATTTTTAGATTTCTAAGTATTCTCCAGATGTCTTTCCAAAAGGACCTTATTAGTTTGCATTCCCACCAGCAATGTAGTAGTGTTCCCTTTTCTCCACATCCGTGCCAGCATCTCTGGTTTGAGGATTTTTTGATGTGGGCTAATCTTATTGGGGTTAGATGATATCTCAAAGTAGTTTTGATTTGCATTTCTCTGATGATTAAGGATGGTGAGCATTTTTTCATGTATCTGTAGGCCATGCACCTGTCTTCTTTGGAAAAGTTTCTCTTCAAGTCCCTTTCCCACTCTGAGATGGGATCACTTGTTCTTTTCTCATCACCTGGCTTGACATTACACCTCAGCAAGGCCACCTTTCCAGGTGATAGAGCAAGAAGACCCATCTTAACAGAGACTCATTCATTGCTGGAGAACTACTTATGAGAGCTAAGAAATTCTTCATGCAGTTCTGTAGAGCACAGTCATTTTAAAATCCTAAGCAATTCATGGAAACTTCCACAACCCCTGGGAGACAATGCAACTTAATGAGTGTCATGAAAAGTCCACACTTTGCCCTCCCCTCATTATTTATTTACTCATAATTTTATGGACAGATTAAAAAAAATTCATACTGAAAGGAATTCCCTCCAATTACTTACTTTAATAGCAGTGTCATCTAAGCCACTTTTCTGTCATTTTGCTTACCTATCTTATACCAAGGATTTGATATTTTCTTTCTGCTTTTCTTGAATCAGATAAAACTATGATTCAGAATAACATCTATATTCACAAATAGCACTGTTCACATTTTTCAGCTTTATCGAGGTACAATAAATTGCACAAACAATTGTATACATGCATATATCCTAGGTGGGCAGTGTAATGTTCACCTTACATAGTTGTCTTTTAATATGTGAATGTGTGATAAGAATACTTACTATCCACTCTCTGCAACCTTCATGTATAGAATGTATTACTAACTATGGTCACCATTCTGTAATTTGCTTTCCAGAAATTATACATCTTGTTCAAATTGGGCTCTTGGGAAAACACTTCCCGTTTCTTCCCTCACCTTGCCTTCTGTAGCCGTCGTCTTTCCTGTATTTCTGTGTCCAGCTTCTTTAGATGCCTCGTGTAGCTGAGACCGTGTGGTGCTGTTTCCTCTGTGTCTGGATTCTCTCTCTCAGCAGGAAGCTCTCCAGCTTCATCGTGTTGTCCCAGATGGCAGAATGTCCCTCCTCTCAAGGCTTACTCATGGTCCATTACATGTGTATGTGTGTACCTTCCACGTTTTATTATATTCTTAAATAAAATTAAAATGATGGCGGGTTAACAGTATAAAATTTGATAAACTACTTTGCATTTCACAGAGAAAAATATGTTCTTTATCTATTCTGCTTGCAATTGCTCACCACCAAGAAGGATAAAATAGGCTCTCAGCAGACCTAAAATAATCACATGATGATGGCGCATATGTTTGTCCAGCCTTCAAATTATGCCCAGGCGAGTTATAGTAATATCCTAGGAAATCAATATCATCCCCATGGGGTGAGGAAATGAATGGAAATCAATATCCTAGGAAATCAATGTCAGCCCATGGGGTGGGGAGAAGTTTGGAGATCTATCCATGGTAAGTGAAACAATTTATACATTATGAAACAGGATGTTTAAACTTCTCAGAACAGCGATTTTAAATTTTGACCCTTTCAGAAGCAATCCATTTCACCATCCTCCAAAAAGTGTAATTATTTCTAAGCGATACTTTTGTGCTTGTATCTAAAATTTTCTGAGTGCTCAAATAGTGAAAGTAATTATAAATAAATATTAAATTTCCGTGTTAAACTTTTTGAGGTCCAATATGGACATCCCTCTGGGTTTCCAAGAATGGCTCATGTTAATGTCTTCAAAGCAATAACATAGATGGCTAATGAGGGAAGAAGTAAAGCCTAGAAAGAGTGATCTCTTTACTGTTTATTTAAAGCTAAGGGAAAAGCAAATGTCCTGTTTAAGACAAGGTTGGCAGAATGTTTCTTGGTGAACCTGTAGGTGAGAATTGCTGTCACCTTAACCCTGTGATGGCAGCAGAGTAACAAGGCATTGCAGGGCTTGACTGAGCTGCAGAAGTGGTGGTGGAGCCCCTGGGGATAGACAGCATGAACCTTTCTGATGGTAATGTCACATCAGAGCAGAGAAAGCAGGGCAGTACAGTGCCCAGGCACAGAACGAGAAAGAATAATGAAGGCATTTGAGGAGTCCTGACTACATAATCCACACCACAGCAGAGAAAACAAGTGTGAATCAAGTGATTTATACAGGGTCTGAGCAAGGGCTCTGACAAAAAGTACAGCCAATAATCCACCTAAATATATATTCAATATAGTTGCATAACCTATAAAAAATCTAACAAAAAACAAAGAAAAGCCAATACTGAGCAAAACGAAAAAAAGAAGTTAAGTAAAATTTATCTAGAAAAGAGAATGAATGGATAGTGTGACCCACAGGATACATTTAACTTGCTCCCTTTAGCCACTCTGCACAAGGATTGTGCCACAGCAGCTGGAGGTGGAGGTGCCAGGTGTTCTGGGACTTAGATGCCACTAAGCTGTGTGAGTCTCGGAATCTGGGGACATGGGTAAGGAAAAAGACTGAGGACACAAATGGGCAGACGGCAGAAAGGAAGAGATGAACAGTCCTCTGGACAAGTGTCAGCAGCCTTGTCAAGACTCAGTGTGCATAGAGGTCACCTGAAAATCTTCCTGGGACGCAGGTCCTAATTCAGTCCCTCTGACACTGCAATGCCACATTCCCATGGCTCTCCCAGGGCTGCTGCCCCTGCCCCTGCCCCTGCAGGCACCACCCTTTGAGAAGAGGCCACAGTGGACTGTGGTAGCCGCATTCCTGGTCTGCCCCTCCTGCATTTCACTCCCCTTTTTACCCTTTCTCATGAGGAGCACTCTGTCTGTGTGTGCGTCTCCAGCCTACTTGCTCCAGGCACCCTCACCCGCACAAAGATTGAAAGATTTCCCTGACTGCTCAGCTCAATCCCTCCCTCTCTAAACTCTGATTGGTTTGGGAGTGGCAGACCTATGAAACTTGTCTAAAACTGTGGGGAAAGCTGGGTGCTCTTTCCCTTGGATTTCTAGCTTAAAAGACAATCTAATCCATCTTATTTCTCTGAGGAAAAACCCTACTGAAAATGAAGCAAACATGGAGAGAAGTAGAGTTGCAAAGTGGAAGAAGAGGCTCATTATTCTGTAGTTTTCGTGCCCGGTGTCATATAGGAAGCCCACTCCCCCCATGCCCCACAGCTCCCACCCAGTGAGCCCACATGGCCTTTTGTCAGTTTCCTTGATGAAGAGGAAAGCTCTGATGTTAACTCCTTCTGTATATCTAATCTTCCTCTTCCAAAGTAAACTAAACTTTTACTTCTTTGCCTCCACAGCTCTCTGATACAAAACCTTACACTCATAGCCCTTCTCCTACTGCAGAAGTCAGACACAATCTGAACACAACAGGGCTCTGCTGGGCTTCCACAAGAACTCAGGAGCCATCCTGGTGATCCTGGGACACACACAGGTGCAAGAAAACATAGTTGGCTGTTTAGATGTCCGTGTTTATGACTGCTTCTCCTATTTATGTGTTTTTCTTCTCTCTAGAATACACATTTGCCTTGGTAGTGGTGTGTAGTTCTTAAACTCTGAATCTGATGACACTTTCTTTATAATTCAAAGCAATTACTTTGAATGTAATAAATATTTAAGTAGAAATATAAACTCTTTATACATTTGTGAATGTTCTGCTTTTGGCAGCAATTCTTCCATTCCACTTACTTAACGTAGAAGAGAAGGAACTGGAGTTCAGTTTTGTGCAGACACACAATCTCAGGAGGTGTCTGATAGGGACGGCAGTGTCAGTCAGCATTTCACTGCTCTTTATATTCATAACATGCCCTAAATCTTCTTGCTTGCAGTAAGTTATGCTTGCTTTATCTGATGAGGTAAGAGTTTAACAAGATTTCTTTTTAAAAACAAAATAGTTTCAAAGACAATTAGTGACTAAGATGCCCATCTGAGAATTAAATTGGGTTTCTGGGTTTAAAAGCCTGATTTCCTCCAAATGCAGCTTAGGTTTTTTTTTCCCCAGTTTCCATTCTAGATATTATTTCATTGTAATACAATTGTTAGCATTGCAATATTTTTCTTGAATTTAAATTTCTTACATTCAGGAACTAATGATTCATCCTAGATCTACCATAGGGAAAAGACACTGAAAGGCTTTTAAAGAGTTTTAATTCTCGTCATAGAAAGATGCATTTCCCTCATAGTTCCCTGGACCAACACGTGGTTTTAAAATGTTTCTGTTAAGAGACACAACTCAGAGAAGTGTGGCCAACATACTGGACGGTGGACACGTAGGACAATCACAGGAGGCCCAGAAACCCCCCGGGCTGAGTGTTCACCTTCAGCATTCTCACTCCATTGGCAGTGCTGACCATGGCCTGGTAGTCAGAGGGCAGGCCTGAAAGGAGCTGACCTGCCATCACCTGATGTCCCTCAGCTCTGACTCTTTTTTTTTTTTTTTTGCAGTTTTTGGCCGGGGCCAGGCTTGAACCCGCCACCTCCCATATATGGGGCCAGTGCTCTACTCCTTTGAGACACAGGCACTGTCGGCTCTGACTCTTGATAACCTAGAATCACTGTTACTGTTCCCCACCTTCTCAAGACCTGTTTGGTGCCTTCTCAATATAATAACACATTTCTGGAAAGTGGAAGCTTGCTCCCAGACATGTTTTATCCAATCAAGTATAAAGAACAAGCAAAACGTTAATATTCAGGATGTATAAAGTATACTTAGCTTCTCCCCTTTTTAAGTAATTAATAAGATAGAAATATTGACTTTGTTTTTACTCAAGTGATCTCTCCATTGCCATGAAAATCACTAACACAAATAAAAGGTATCATTTTATCACTGCTACAATTTCCAGTTTCATGTTAAGATGAGACCTTGAATTGGTCCCCCTTCTGAATGCATTTCATGTCCATGAATTCCAAATCCCTTTACTAGTACACATAGTATTACGGCAAACAATTCAACCCTCCAGCATTGCCATCTGCTAACACTTGGCTGTATCAAGTGACCGTAACTGCCTATGGATGTCATAATCATGCTTTTCCTTTAAAACTTAAGGAAGATTAAATTAAAAAGTAAAGATGTTGGCAGCTGAGAATGGAGACCTTTTTGAAACTGCTGCCGATTGTATTAAGACATGTTTGTCACATTTTCTGCCATACATTTATTTCTTTGTTGATGCCACATCCTTATGCTATTTCATTTGACTTAATCTTATTATAGAAATGACAATTGTTTTAATTCTTTTTTTCTTTTCTTTTTTTGAGACAGAGTCTCACTCTATTGCCCAGGCTAGAGTGCCATGGCATGATAGCTCACAGCATCCTCAAACTCTTGGGCTCAAGAAATCCTCTTGCCTCAGCCTCCCTAATAGCTGGGACTAGAGGCACCCACCACAATACCTGGCTAGTTTTTCTGTTTTTAATATAGTTGTGGGATCTCACTCTTGCTCAGGAGCTCAAGCGCTCCACCCACCTCTGCTTCCCAGAGTGCTAGGATTACAGGGGTGAGCCAACATGCTTGGCCAACAACTGTTTTACTATTATATGAGTGTATTTTTAATATTGAAGGTTTTTGAGGCATTGAAATTAAAATTCATATTTAATGGATTCACCTATACTTAAAAAGTAATAGTAATAATTATAGACAATTATATGGATTTCATTAAAATCTATTAATGTCAGGAAGAATCGTTATTTGCATGAAGACTTTACTGCACATTTGATATTATTCAGGTGTCTGCTGCACTGTGGTCTCTTCAGCCTTGTCAGCCCTTTCCTGTCCTGATGGAAATGCATCCGATTGTGCAGTTAGAGAAAACACTTCAGCTCATTGGAGCCCCCCGCCCCAGCTCATTGAAGGGAAGAAGGCCTCACTCTCACAGATGTTCTTGCGTTTGATATTCCCCTTTTAAGTGCAGCTGATATTTTTCTTATATGTGTTAAATTCTCTAGTTCTACAAAAATGTCATACCATCCTGTACCCTCTCTTTTTAAAAGTAATTGAGCACCGAATTATTTTCAGTAATTGTGGGCTATGCATAAGGGGGTGGATGTAACTTTTTAACACTTAGACCAAAATCATGAAATGTGAAGTGGAGGTCCCATATTTTTAAAATTAAAATATCAGTTAAATAAAAATAACTGTTTGTGAAGAGCCGATGAAGTAGAAGCCATACCGTATTTAAGATTTGAGGCTATATTTTGCCTAAAAAGATGTTGACTTTTTTCCAATAATAACTTTCATATTTATAATTTGAAATTATTTTAGGTTATTATTGGACATGATCACTGTGACTGGAAAGTATGGGAAACGATATTCAAGTGTGATCTTGGGGTCTGAGTGGATTTCAATAGGTGGAAATGGGAAGAAAGAGGAACAGGTTAGGAAGAAGAATTGATGACAGTGAAAATTCCTGCACACTGCTTAGCCACTCCGCTCAAGTGTGGTGTTACTTCCTTTTCTTTAGTCGCTTTGTAAAATTTAATTTTGGAATAATCTTATTTACTATTACACATGAAGAAACCAATGTAAGGTATAGTGTGTGATTACTAGAATAAATTATCAACTATTTGAATTCAGTTTACTAGGAAGTCAGATTGAGTCTAGGTCTTTCTAACATGGGAATCAATGTTATTTCAAATACATCCTTATCTTCCCAAATGAGGCACGGATATCATTGACATCATTGCTTGTAATGACATTTTGTAATGATACGAAGAAACCTTTAAAGAATTTAATAGCTAATAATTTTATTGCTATTTTCTAAACAGACAAGAGACTCATTTCTCAATAGTGCTATAGAGATAATCTCTAAATTAAATTTCTCCAAAATAAATGATGAGAATATAGCATGAAAATTCCTGTATGAATATAGTTCCTTGAACATAGGGAATTCTCTTCACACTGTGATCTTCAAACTTGAGTTCAAGATAAGTACTAGAGGAAAATGTTCCCCCCAAAAAAGAATGTGAAATAATTCTCGGGCTGTCACTGGGTTCTTGGAAGCCTGTGGGAAACTCAGCACTTCCTATTTGCTTAATATAAACTGTGCACAGGCAAGCTTGTTTTGACTCTGTCTGCATAATTACTGTTTCCGAAAGTGCATGACGAGACATATTCTCCTCAGTTTGAGTTTAAAGACAGTTTGTGCTCAACTACAATGTAATTGCCTATATTTAGCAAACTCTAATATTCTCACCACCCCTCATGGGAGAGTGAAAGGTGCTCCTTCATATTCCCCAACCTCCGTCAATGTGCGGCAGACTCCTCCAGCCATCCTTCTGCTTTCACAATTCATGAAACAAAAGAAAATCGCCAGTGCTTTTGATCACCCTTCGTTCAAGTGCAACTATAAACTCCAGTGGGCACATCAGGCTCTTCCAAGAAACAATCCAATACATTTTTCCCAATAATTTTATTTTGCTATATTTTTCCACTTTTATGAACATGATAATCATATTTATGTGAAAGCAGTCATCTGTGCACTCCAATATATTGATCACTCATGACTTTTTTTTGTCTATATTTTTTCCTTAAAAATATCACCTGCAGTCTCTGAAAAGATTGATGGAAAATTTTATTCAACCTAAAATTACCAGACATTCCAAGAGACATGATAACAGAATCCCAAATGATGGCAAAACCCAACTTTTTACTTGTTCAAATAAATAAACAAACAAACAATATAGTTATGAACTGCATGATGGCATTTTGGTCAATGACAGAACACATTGGTGATGGTGGGCCTCAAAGATTAAACTGAAGCTGAATGATTCCTGTCCCCCCACTGTGGCCAGGCATAGTCCGTGACTCGCGGGTTTGTGGTGATGCTGGTGTAACAGACCTACCACCTGCGAGTCTTACAACATACAGTGCATACAACTCCATACAGTACATAATACTTGATAATGACAATGGTGAATGACTGGTGTATGTATTTACCTTATGTTTTATTATTATTTTAGAGAACACGCCTTCTGTGTATTAAAAAAATGTAAACTGTAAAGCAGTCTCAGGCAGGTCCTTAAGAAGTTATTCCAGAACAAGGTGCCATTATCATAGACGATGTTACCTCCACGTGTCTCCCTGTCCCTGAAGACCTTCCAGGAGCACATAATGCAGACATGGAGACATCGTGTTGATGATCTGACTCTGCCTGGGTCTAGGCTACTATGTGTGTTTGTGTCTTAGCTGCTAGCAAAACATTTTTCACAGAAAAATATTAAATACTCAAGGCCTAATAAGATATAGATAATACGATTGTACGTCTGTACAATGTGTTTGTTTTGAGCCTAAATTTACAGCACTTATAGCAGTAAATGATGGGCCCCAGGTCCTTACACTCACTCACTGACCCACCCACCTCAACTTCCAGTCCCGCAAGCTCCCTTCACGGTAAGTGCCCTGCAGAGGTGCGCCTTTTTGAAATTTCTATATCATATTTTTGCACTGCCTTGTCTATGTTTAGTTATGTTTAGATGAACACATTCTTACTGTTGTGGTAAAATTGCCTACAGTACCCTGGACAGTAACACATGTTGGTTTGCACAATGACAATATTGTCTGATGAAGTGTTTCTCAGAAGGCGTCCCCCAGCATTCAGTGACACAGCTATGTGTGTGTGTGTGTGTGTGTGTGTATACATGTTTATACACTTACAAAAAGATGTTCAAGAACAAAGCAATGCTATTCTTAAAAACAGAAAAGACTAGAAAGAAAAAATGAATATTGTTTCAAGACAAATAATTCAGTGAAGTAAAAGTATGAGTAATACATATTTTTGTTATTACAAAGGTTCTTTATACTTTATATTATTTTAATTTGGGGGTTACAATAAAACAAGAAAAAATAGATTTGATATCTAATTTATGAAACCTTTCAGTACTTTGTTTTGTTTGGTTTTATTTTATGTGTCATAAATGAAGGACCCATTTTCAAAAATACTACTAAGGACATAAAAAACTCAGTCTCTTTGATAAACATGAAGGTGGGTTTTAAGCCTCATTAGTAAGAAAATGTGCTCTGGTTTACAATGTGGAAATATTTCTTACTCTTTTACCTTATTCTAACCAGGCTTAATCACTGTTGGCTGGTTCATCTGTGACTATTAGAATTTCTAATACGAATGACCATCATGCTATTCAATCATAACTCATTTTGACCTTACATACATTTTATATCCTAAGAAAGCATGTATTTTTATTGTTATCTAACATGCCAAGTAGTACTTTGAGTACTTAAACCAAGGTTAATTTCATAAGGACATTCAGAATATTTGTACCAAAAGGTTCAATTATATTATTTTATAGTATTTCTACTAATGTTTGTATTTTCAAGGCTACAGCATCTTGACATTGCTCTTACAGCCACTCTTTAATCAAGGCTCCAATACATTTCTCCACTTCCATTATCTTGCTTTTTAAAGTTACCACAAGTGAACAGTTCACTAAGGGAGACATGTGGACCTGCCGAATGAAAATCATTAGATAAGCCGCGCAGAGCTGCCCATGATGTTCAAGTTTTCCCATCCAAGATTCTAACTTTAAACTCCTTGGGTAAATTGTTGGGAGAAGAGAAATAGGTTGGGAGAAGAAGAGTATCTGAGGAGTGACAGTGACAGAAAATACTTCACACAAGTCCCGGTCAGAAACAATGACACGTTGTGTGTGCAAGCACCCTCTTGCCCGTCAGGTGCTTACATAGATAGAAGCCCAAGACTCCATCATCACTGTCTACGCAGCACCCAACACAGTGTCTTATACAAAGTAGAAAGATAAAATGACACATTGAATAGTTTTCAGTATTTATAAAACTAAATTTACATCTCTGTGGATTCCTGCATCCTAAAAACATTCTAATGATTGGCTAGTGTTTGTTTTGTATTTCCTCTTGAACAGTCTAACTTCATGCTCTGTATGTGTAATCTTTTCTCCTCCCTAAACTCCAAAAAGCCAACATGATTACTTAGAATACTTGTTACTAATTCAGACAAACTACAGGCATTTATTAGGCATCTGCAAAATATGAGGCCCTAGGTTAGGCATTATATGAGTCAAACATACGCCTAGTTTCTTGGCGCTCACAAAGTCAAATTCAATATGAAGGAATTAGTGAATTAATAAGAAAGTGGAGGATAAACCCTAAATAGGAAGATGTCTAGACAAGTTGTGGTAGGTCAAAAAAATCTTCAAGAATGTGGTATAAAGTGGGAAGCAAATGAGAATCTGGTGAAATTGAGATGAGAAGAATGCATGTTACTGGAAGAAGGTTCTATAGCTAAGAGAAAGATTTCAGTTGAGTGAAACACTGGCTTCAACGAGAAATAGAATGAAATTTAATCTTTCTAAATCAGAATGGGGAAAGGCAGGGTAAGATGTTGCATATTGTGTGGGATACAGGAAAAAAATCAAAAAGATAGTAGATTATTAAAGGTCATGTAAATTCACACGTGTGCTTTTATGCGGTCTTCTCTGATATCTATAGATTAGTTTTAGCTACTTTGACATGATCTATTTTTAAGCTGTAAAATTAGCCTTTGGATTTGCAATTGACGTTTCCTATATAGTCTTTTTTAAAAAGGACTTAAGCATAGATAAATCTTAAAAGTTATTTATATGTCCAGTAGGTTTCAAAACATTCACTGAATTGTTTTGTTTTAATTACATTGATTGGGAAGTTTACTTACCTACAGAAAGATGATACCAGAATAACCTCAGGAAGAATGACTAAAGTGTAGTTAGAAATTATTTGCATACTGGGGAATCTTAATCTAGTTGAGGTATTATATGTTCTTTATTATAATTGGAACTTGAGAACTAAATGTTAGGATAAATGATTTATTAAACAAATGAAATAATCTTGGTTCCATACTCCCCCAAACAAGTTTTAGGTAACAAAAAGTATAAATAAGTTTAATGTATATTGTATAATGGGAAAGACTGAGAAAATAAAGCTTTATACAAGTTTATTCCAAAAGTTAAAAATATCACTTAATCTGAGACATTCTCTGTGCCTCTCTGTCGTCCTCAGGGCCTTGGTCAGGTTCTCTTTCTAACTCCCCTCCTGTCACAGAGTGGATGCCACAGTTCCAGGCATCACAGAAAGACATGGTAATGTCCAGTGAAAGGAAGGTGCGGTCTCCTTTACCTTAATTATGCTAAAACCATATATGCCTTTCCAAGAAGTCCTGTCGTTGGCATTCCTTCTCATGTCTTTGAACAGAACTGTTATCACCTACCAGTCCTGAATAAATCACCTATAACACACCTGGGATTTCCATGATAGTTTATAATAAAGCAGAATTACTCCTAAATTTGGGGGCATGGCTATTGTATTTTTGGAGTAGATTACTGAACAAAATCGGATTCTTTTAATAATGGAGAAAGAAAGAACTGCCTGTTGCGTAGAAGCAGGAACCATGCACCGTCTGACACACCCACTCCCATCTTACTGGTAGGATAACAGGCACCAAAACTGTGGCTTCTAAGTTTCTACTTATACCACTATTTATATATGAGGGCACACATAGATAAAATTTATGTCACTTTTAAAATAAATTTATGTAAAATTAATTTTATTAATGTTTGGACACAATACAATGTTAGCTCTAGTGGATAATTATGTGTTCATTGCGTTATCAATATTATCAGTTTGATTCCTGACTAGGTTGCCACTATCAGAAGTATAGACTTACCACATGACTGCAATGGAATAGAATAGTGTTCTATGTGAGCATTTGATTACAAGCACACACTTTTATTTATTTATTTATTTATTTTTGAGAGAGTCTCACTTTGTCACCCTTGGTTGAGTGTCGTGGCTTCATAGTTCACAGCAACCTCAAACTCTTAGATTCAAGGGATCTTCTTGTCTCAGCCTCTCAAGCAGCTGGGACTATAGGTGCTGGTCACAGTGCCCAACTATTTTTAGAGATGAGGTCTCACTCTAGCTCAGGTTGGTCTCCAACTCTTGATCTCAGGCAATCCACCCACTGTGGCCTCCCAGAGTGCCAGGATGGCTTGTGAGCCACCACGCTGGGCCACAAGTACACATTTTAAAATTGCATGATTAGGCATAATAGTTACCTTGCAATATGATTGTATGGATACATGGTGGTGTATAAAACACCAACCACAGGGAGGCACCTGTGGTTCAGCGGGGAGGGCACCAGCCCCATATACCGAGGTTGGGTTCAAACCCAGCCCCAGCCAAACGGCAACAAAAAAATAGGCAGACATTGTGGCAGGTGCCTGTAGTCCCAGCTACTCAGGAGGCTGAGGCAAGAGAATTGCCCAAGCCCAGGAGTTGGAGGTTGCTGTGAGCTGTGTGACGCCACAGCACTCTACCGAGGGCGATGTAGTGAGACTCTGTCTCTACCAAAATGAATAAATAAATAAATAAATAAATAAATAAAAACACCAACCACAGCCTGGCATGTGTGAAATATAGCCAAATGGATGCCCTGTACACAGCAGAAGGCCTGGGGCCTGATTTTGTTAATTCCTAACGTCTTATTAGGGCTCATCTATTTAGTAACATATGTTAATTTCAGCTCACCTGTATTTAAAATCTCTTAGTCTAAAATCATTTTGTTCATTTGCATCATAGTCAGTGGGCTAAGCTGTCTTTGCTACATGTTGTTTCTGGGCAATTTTCGTAGTCAAGAACCTGATTACTGGCTGAGGCAAATGAAAAAACCCATAGGATAAATTTGGCAGAAAAATTACAGAGCGGTATGTCATTGACCGAGTATGTATTATTACTAAGCACTATTTGTGATATTAAAAAGGACTTACCTGCTGCAAGACAAAAATAGCCAATTAAACTGAAGAAGGTTGTGTAGAACTTAATGTACTGATGTGTGATCTCATAAACTGGAAAGCAGAAACTGATTTTTGAATCTATGGTTCATACTTACATATAAGTATTTAGTACATGGTTAATTGCTTTCCTGAATTTTCAGATGTTTTGAAACGTGCATGTTTAGGAATGTGCTCTGTGCTTGTGGTAATGATTTACATATGACTGTATCTTGTGACATTTCCTTTGTTGTGTTGATACAGCTGTGAGTAGCCCATTTATTTCTAGAAACAGTTAACTTAGTTTAGTACTATTGTTTTGGTGGGAGACAGAAGACAAGAGACTCCTAGATCAGAGAAGAAGACCTTTTTATCTCATAGCACACAGCAGGCTGAGCACCCCCGTGTGATTCGGTTCCTCTTGTCACTGGGTTACTCGGAGGGGATTTCAGCGTGCTGTGTTACAGAGGTGGAATATGGGAATGCCTGCTCTTTGTCTGAAGGGAGATATTACCCCATCCCTCAAGGCTGCTCCCTGCAGACAGGACCCTGAGGAGTAGCTGGGAACGGAGCCAGCTGAGCCAGGCATTCTTGGCCCACTCAGCAGGAACACACAAGGGTGTGAGATTCAGGCACAGACCTGCTCTCTCTGAAGACCAAAAATTATGAATGGCTTTCAAGGCCCGTGTGCTTTACAGAATTGAGCTGGCATTGCCGGTTTTTTGTTTTAATTTTTTTATATCTTTCATCTATTGTGTCATATATAAATCTCCCTAGCCACTCCAAACTTTTATATTATTAAAGAAAAAAGCATTTAATTTAGTCATTTTAATTCATCATTTTAAAGTATTAATTATAAGCAATATAATTATTTTATGTTATTAAATATACTAGCACGATTCCATTATGCCTTCTGGTATAATTTTTCCTCCACAAATGAATACTATTCCAGTTAGATAATATGTCTCTAAAGGAGAATTTCATGCAAAGAACATTTTATTCTAAGAATAATTAAAGAAATACATCAACGTGAGATGCTTCTCAAAATGGGCTGGAAAACACATGAACTTTGTGTTCGACATCAATTTCTGACAGAGAATTTGAGTCCAATGGAAGTAACAAGCTAATTCCTTGTTCCTTGAGAAGGAAGGTAACAGCTGCGACACTGCTGGGGTCAATAATTTCCAAAGAAGATGGCAAGAATGCCAATCTGCAATTTGATGACTTAGGTGAAAATAGCTTATTTGTTGTCTTCAGTCTTTCAGATGGGCAGTTTACAAAGACTGATCTTGTATTGATTTTGTTGCATAAAAAGCCTTAACCCTGCTTGTAAATGGCAGTAAGCCCAGGCTTTCACAGTTGAAAGTAATCCTTTCTCTAATTAATACTAGACTATTTCATCCATTTAAATAAACTATTTAATCCATGACTTAACTATGTTTTCCTCAGGGTTTTCTAGCTGCTTGTGTTACTTATAATGATGCAATTCTGCTATAAACTCTCATAATGGAGTTCGATGAAGTTGTGAGTGAACGCACAATAATAACCATACATCAGTGCAGCCTCTACAAACACACTGTGGTAATCACAGCACCAGTGGGCCGCCTTCACCATGACCTCCCGTGGCTAACATCATTAGTGAATGTCTGCTTCCACACAAACATTGAGGAAACCAATTAATTTTGTGGGGTTTTTTGTTGGTTTATTTGTCTTCAATTATCAGAGCAATCTACATTTACATGAAGTACTATTTTTTAAAACTGCAGCCTGAAAATAAGTTAAGATTAAATAACAAAAACCCTAGCATTAAATTATCCTACAAAATCATAACTGTGATTATTCTAAGCATTTCTGAATCAAAAATAAATTGGAATTTCTGCTTTGAGATTTTGCCACAGAATTTCCTGTTTCAGTGAGGAATGTTGTGGTTCTCTTTAAACTGAAAAATAGAAGTGAATATAATATTTTTTTTACTTAGTGGAAAATGTATCAATAGCTAAACACTTCAGGAGAAATAGTTATAACATAATACACTTAACTACCTTTAAGCTAAGGTCAAAGTCTGAGAGATGCTTCCTCAGTCGAGAGACATCAGTGTCATTGACAACTTGTCAGACATGTAAATTCTTAGGTGCTACTTCAGTTAAATGGGATACCTTCATGTTGGTGTCTGGCAGCCTGTGTTTTAATAAATCTTCATTGTGATGTAAATGAAAATTTGAGAACCACTTGCTTAGAAGTCTGGTCTTCACCCTCTGTGGTAGCTTTGAAAATACAAGGCACTAATCTTTGGTGGTCCATGTGTATCACACCCAACCTAAGTTCTGATAAAAAGGAGGGGCCCACGTGGTCATGGTCAAAGAATCTGAAAGCTGGGGTCAGTTTGATGAAGCTCTTCATCCTGGAGCGTATCAGCAGGTGGTAAAATTCCAGTCCTTCTCCAGCTACCGTTTTAGCAAGGGCGTGAGGAACAGTTGCTGGACCTGAGTCTCACCTGAACGTTTCTCCATGTTTTCTATTTGAGTTTAGTTTGATTTATCATTTTCTCTCACTGAATCTTCTCTTTTAGTGATTAGCATTAAAAATCCTCCAGAAAATTACTTGGCACCTTTTGCAGGCTTCGGGCAGAGACACTCCCCAGAGCAGAATGTGTGTCCGCTGCCCAGGCCAAGGGATCAGGCTGAGCACCTGTGAGAGCTGGAGCCCACCAGACAGCTGTCCTGTCAACTGGGTGCAGTAGAACACCTAGAGTAATTGCCCCTTTAATCAGACAAAGTTACTTGGAGATTCACATCTACTCCCTTTCCCTAGGAATTCTCCTAGCCTTAACTAAAAATGTGGAAGAGAATGTGAAACGAAATTCCTCAATAGAAGACCCTCAGCATCAACAAACTAAATGGAGGACAGCTGAGCCAGAAAAAAAGCAAAATCTGCTGATGTTGCCCCAATACATCTCCCATTCACAATGCCTGAGACCTTCAGAAAAATAATGCCGTGATATACAAATAGACCCAACTGTGAAATTTCCAGGTTTTACACTTTGCAGTACTAAGTATTACTCCTTGGACAAGTTGCTGGTGTTCCGCTACTTCAGTTATCTTATCAGTAAAATGAAGATAACAAGACAACAATCTAATCGTTACAAAGTTCACATGTGGTAGTATAAAAAGAACTTGGAACAGCGTCTGAAGCTTTGTAATTGCTTCAGAAGAAAGTAGACTCCATAAATATGCCATGGGAACAATCACCTCCCAAGGCTCTGTGCCCATTTGCAATCGTTGCCCAAATCACAAAAGTTGGGCAGCTCCCAAACTGATGGGTGTCCAGGGCGAGGTCTTCAGCAGAGCTAAGTATGCAACCTCTCAGAGGGGACTGCGCACACACAACCAGCTCTGGTCAGCTGCATGTGGTCTGGCGCTGGAATTTCTGCTGCTGCTGGGCTGTCCCACACACCTACAGTCTCACCTGAGGTGGCTCCTCCCTGCTCCTCAGGGTCTCTCCTCCCCCAGGGTCTAGCCTGGAATGTTCACCTGGCACCTGTCTCACAGTGAGAGAGCATGGGAGGCCCTTGGCAGTCTGGCTCAGATCACAGCATCATCTCACCAGAGTCTATTGCCCAAAGTAAGCTACCAGCAAACCTGATTAAAGCGGCAAGCAAAGTAGACTCGACTCTAGATGTGAGGAGCTACAAAATCACATGGTTAAGGGGAAAAGGTGCCTGAAAATTGAGTTGATGTTTACAGTTCCACAAGCTCATTTTCTCACTTATGACATCTTCATTATTTTCAGCTGGCAACTTTGCTGTACATAAAGCTCACTCTTAATCCATGTTGACAGAGTAAGCCAGAGTATTTGCTGTGTGAGAAGAAAAGCAGACAGGATTGTGCCCTGACAATTAAATGCACCACCCCCAGTGACATGTACCACTGCCTATCACCAGATGACCAGGATGCTTTATGGCACCAGCTACATGGGTTGTGGCATTCAATGAGAAATTATTAAGTGGTACATCAAGTTAAAAAGTAATCAAGAATTTAAAGAAGGGAAATAGATAATTAAATCAAGCGTAAGAATATTCTAACCAGGGCCCAATGTGACTGCACAGATAACAAGTTCATGAATCAAACCTGACTAGTTATAAGACCCTACTCAGTAGCAAGTGGGCGAGAAGGTAAAAACCTACAGTGCCTCAAAGGACCAGAAGCAGACACATAAGAAGATCACCGCCAAAAATTCTCTCAACTTATTTCTTTTATTAATTACTTTTTGGGGATATGTCATTTAAAGTAAGGATTGTTTTGCCGTCATGACATCATTACTCAGCATAGAGTTCCTACGACGTCTCCATCACTCTGAGAAGCCCAGTGCTGTGATTCTTGATAGAGTTGCACAAAATCCATTCACACCAGCCCATTTATATTAGTGACGACTCAAAGTATTCATAATTCAGTACATAATTGCATAATTATGTTAATAAGAGATATTGTCTTAATCTACCACTAAAAAAATCTCTTATAATGCACATTTGAACATAAATAATTGACTTTCAGGGTGACTTTTTTAAAATATGAGGATTCCTGATACCCTTTTAAATCATGCTGCATAGGAGAAAAGTAGGCCAATGAGAGGGGAGAGAGACAGAGAGTATAATATTCTGTCTGTACCCCACACATCAAGCTCCCTTCCCATTGAAGTACATCTATATTTACTAATTCTGATTAATAGATTGTACAACAGATATTTAGGACAAGATGCAAGAAAAAAGAGTATGTACCTCAATCACCAGTAATCTCCTTTCTGCTGTGATACTAGAAGATTATCTATACCTATATCTAGATACCAGTCTATATCTAGATAGATTAGATAGAGATATAGATATGCAGACATAGCTATAGATGATGACCCTATTAGACAAACACTCACCAGCCTGGGCTCCTGGATGCTGCATGAAACAAAACATCCAAGCGACCTGTGTTGTTCATATAACATTCAAGAAAAATACCTTTCATTGTACTAAGCCACAGATTTAAGGAGTGTTTAAGGCAGCAAAGCCTAAACTAACTAACATCCTGACATATATAGTTGGTCTTCTCATAAACTCTTTTTTCCTCTGTCAAATGTATCATTACAGCAGAGGCTCTATGCTCATATTCAAATGTAACAACATCGAGAAGAGAATAGAAGAAATATCAAGATTTCATAGCTTGAAAAGAGCATAATTAATGCTAAGCAGACACATACATCCCCCACAATATCATTTTTGTCAAACCCAAGCCATTATTAATTGTAAGCTATATCTTCACATAACATACAATTTATAAAGAGAATATATGCTTTCAATTGTAAGTGTAAACTACTATCTATGGAGACATATTATAAATAAATTCCCTTAGAACAGAAGCTAATGCCCTGAGAACTTTCTAACATACAGACAGAGGTGGTCATGTGTTATATTAACTTTGGTTATTTTACAAAACAACTTGATTAAAACCTCTCTCTTATGTTTCCCCTTGATAATTTCAATCTGCTCTAAAAAATAAAAAAGGGGGGAAATGTAGGATAGGGTTAAAAGTACTAATACTAGGGACAGAGGTATATGGAAAAAATCCAAGCATCACTGCTGGCCCTGAGAACTAAATACAATAGACACAGGATACTGTCCCAGTCTTAAGTCACATTTAGCAGTGATTAAAAAAAAGACAAACAAGAAGTGTAGTAGACAGAATGTGGTAAGAGTTAAATCATGCATTTAAAGAAAATCTCCTTGTTTATTAACATTGACTTTGTCTTTGAAGCTTTCCACTGTGTTATATTTTCTCATGCCTGAGATTTTAATAAAAGCCTGTGAGGAGCATTAGAGTGGGTCAACCCTTGTCTCTCCATGTGGAGGGGCTTGGGATGTTAGCTTCCCAGGGTCCCTAAGATCAATGTAAATTATTATTATTTTGTGTCAATTTGCACTGACAACTATTGTTAGATATTTCTTGATTTATAAAATTAACAAAAGACAGTTTGACATTGTCAAAATATGGTAATATTTAAGTTTCCACTGTGTGTTGATTATTCTGCTTTAAAGAGAGGAAAGATCCCTTGAATCACCATGAACATATTTGTTTTTGTGGGAAAATGTTATGAAAATTTCTGACAATAAGTAAGGTTGCAATGCCTTTGTCATTCCTCTCACCAAGTGTCATGAACCAATGTGGTGAATGGGAGCGAAGCAGAGTGGAATTGGTAGGGAATGAGGAAAATACAGCACAAGAGAAGATATGGAAAGAAAGGATAGGACCAGGAGGACTGACTGAGTGATGGCTGCAGCCAGCACCAAGGCACAAAATCAGCTTTATTTGATAGTATCTTCACAGGGTTGTCCAGGGGGAAGTAACATAGATAAAATGGGGAAGTAGCATAAACAAAAGACATAGTTTGGATCTTACAGTACAATAAGAAAATGTAAATGACCATAATAAAGACAAACCATTTGTTAATGGTTTCTGCTCAACTTCATTAACATATGACAAGAAGTAAGAAGGGCAAGATCACAAAGATCTCAGCAGAACTGACAAAGGAAGAACTATGCAACTTAGTGTTACTACTTTGTTAGCATATGGCAAGGAGAGAGAAGGGAGAGATCCCAAGGATCTCTGCATAGATAACTATGGCAGAGGGAGCATGAAGAAAGGAAAATGGCTGTTTCAAGAATGGAGGAGAAGCAGTTGGGGGTTTGTTCTCTGAATGTTCCCCAGGTTGTGAGGGCTCTGCCATCTCAGAGCCCACTCTCTACAACCAAGGGTCTTTTCCCCTTTCCTAGAATCTGGGTTTATCTTGTGAATTGTTTTCACCAGTTCAATATGGCAGAAATGACACTGTGTAACTTCTGATGATAGGCCGTAAGAGTTCATGAGCTTCTACCTTTGAAATCTGGAAGGCTCTTTCTTGAAATTCAGTAGCTATTTCAACTACTCCAACTCATATACGGAGAGGTCACCTAGAGTAGAATCAAAGCACACTGGTTGAAAACTCAACCCAAAATATGAAAATTGTTCCAGCCTCAGTAGCCATCTACCTCACTGGAAACCTCCTCTCAGTCGAACTTACAGATGACAGGCCCATGCAATGCTGCGGAGCAGAAGTACCACCCAGCTGAACACAGCCAACCCACAGGAAATGGGAGTTGAGAGCTCCCATTTGAGAGCTAGGAAAGGGTGGTGGTTGTTTTTACAGTTTTAAATCATCAAATGTTTTTTTCAGCTGTCTTTACAATGCTGCACAATGTAAATGAGAGAACTACAGAACTAAAACAGGCTAAGTTGGGCAAAATTGGTTATCATAGAAAAGGAAAAATGTACTTAGAGGATAAATGAGCATCTTGCATAGAGAAAAAGTAGATGAGAAAGTGGACAGAAGCCAAAGCAAGTACAAGAGAGTAAAGGTTGAATTTCTAGGGGAAATAAGTTCAAAAAATTCTAAGTAATGGATGTGGGACTTCAGAGAGATTTAAAAAAAAAAAATTAAAGAAATTTCCTTTTATTTTTCTATGTCAGTTCAGTGGAATTTGTCTTTTGATCTCTTTGTGGGTTAAATGGTAAACTAATTCACAATAAAATTTTAAAGGGTTCACTTATGAATCACACATTTCCTGATTAGAAGTAGTTCTGAGAGAGGATACCCGAGAAGGGTGAGGTCTAGGAGAACAGGTCTTCTCAAGGAGAGCACAAGGATACACTTGTAGGGTCTTCTCCATGGTGACTCAGCCCTTGGGAATTTGTAAACTTAACTTCCGGGAACTTGGAAATTTCCAAGTTCTGTGAAATCCTGTAGTTCTATAGGGGCTGGAATAGCATCTTCCACTTGATTCAAACTGGCCAATAAGAAGGGTACCTGTGGGGTGAAACTTTTTGACTATTGATAAAGAAGGAAAGACCAAGCCAGTCAGGGACCATGGCCATTTGGAATTCTTCTATGCTGTAAGCTCCCAGCTGGTGAATAAAGCCCTTCTCTTATAAACGTGATGTTTGGGTGCTCTTTCTCTCCATTGGGCCTCATCTTCCTACAACAGTTCAAGGCCTCCACAGAAGAACACAAAGGGGACTCCCTTTGTTTGCATTTTGAACACAAAGTAAATAAAAAACTAAAATTGGTTAGATACAATTTACACAATTATGTTATTTGGTCAGTCATATTGGAACATTTCTAAGTACATAACTGTAAGTTAGTTGGTGAGTTCTGATTGGCCTTGTTTCATTTTTTTTAATATAGCATTTATAAGAAACAGCCCAAGTTAAGTGTAGCTTATGTTTGCAAATCAAGCAAGGTTAAGGTGACTTATAAGGCCTAACTGGCTTTGTCTGTGTAGGGATTCTCAGTGCTGGTCCCTATTTTAATTTAGTTTAACTAATGCCATGTGTAAACATTTAAATTGCTTTTCAACTTATTGATGTAATGCTTACGTATTTTATCTGACCTGGATTTCTTTTGAGTGAGTCAGATGCTAATATTTGTCAAAGAATAATCCAACATTTCTTGGAATACAGTTAAATAGTGTGTAATAAAAGTGAGTTCATTTTTGATGTTTGCTGACTTTTTTTAAGCTTCACTCTTCCCACACCCACTCTTGGTCCCACACCTGGACAGATGGATAAGCAAGCCTGCCAGGTCACCTTCTTCTTTAGGGCCAGCAGTAAATTTAAACCTCTTACCAAGGGAATTTCCCAGTCCCATGCCCCATCCCCAGTCACTACAAAGTCTCAATTCATTCCTTCTACTTTGCCTAAACAAGCCTGCACTTTCTTGTATTCATGCAACTCTCCACAGGAGTCCCTTGTGTGAAAACTAAATTTTTTAAAAATAGAGGATATAATGTAATAATATGGTTTTATGTAAAGAAAGAAAAATGCTCTGGAACTTCAAAAATAAAACTAAATATAAAACCCAAATTTCTTATTTTGTAATGGCTCTAATTGTATGATCCACATATGGTAGACTTTAATAAAATGCACCTATTTAAATTTTAAAACATTAAAACAAAATAAAATCAAAAGTTCCACATCTCATGTGCCTAGCCATGTTTCAGTAACAATTGTAGAAGCATTCGGCCATCAAAAGCAAAATGCAAATCCCTCTCCAGTGCAACTGGAATATTTAGTAAGGTAAACTATATTCTCAGCAAAAGAGAATCTCAAAAAAAAAATAAAAATTAAAATAATTAAAATTATGAAAGTTAAATTTTCTGCCCACAAAGAAGCCAAATTCAAATTCAGCAACAAAAAGGTACACCTTAATTCTTATAAATCAAAACCCTATACACAAGGATTCAAATTCTTTGTGGATAAAGAAATCAAAAGTAAAATTGTGAAATAATTTAATTGAGTAAAAAATAAAACACTAATAATAAAATCTGGGGGGTGGGGGTAGCTAACCAGGGCATACAGAGAAATTTATAGGATTAAATGTATAAGCTAGAATTAAGAAAGACCTTGAAACAATGATCTATAAAACCTTAAGAAACAAGAAAAATAGGAACAGATTAAACTTAGTGGAACCATTAGAGCAAAAGTAACAAAGAGATGAAATCACTGAAATTGATGAATAACATTTGGTGTATAGCTTTCAAGGTGAGAGGTAATTAGGCAAACTTATGCAGCATTTTCAGGTGTGTAAATAAGTAGCACATCTCTAGAGAGAGATCAAGTGTATGTATCAAAAGTTATAATAACTCCCTTTTTGACCCAGAAATTTAACATTCCTAAGTTTCCACCATTGCTACTTCACTTTTCTGTGAAACAATATATACACAAGTATATTGACCACCATTTCTTTTAGAATAGCACAAGCATAGCAACAACAAATCAAAATACATATTAAACATATTATACTACATCCTTACCATAGAAGTCTGTACAGTGTGATGTGTGGTGCTATGAATTATCCAGATAAATGAACTAAAAAAAAATCATGGTGCATAATAGGGGTATAGAATTCAACAATTTGTACTATATACACACTCACACACAACTGAGATCAATAGATCTAAAACATCAAGGATAATCTTTAGTTTATATACTACTAAAAAGGGAAAAATACTGCCAATTAAACTATGGCTTCCTCATGTCCTGGAAATTTTACTTGACAGATATTAAAAGAGTTCTTTAATCTTTAAACATAGATTTTGATCACATTTTACTCTTGTGTTAACGAGAATGTGATATTGTAAAATTGATATTAAAGGACTATTTTCCTAAATTAGTTTTTCCTTAAAAGGGTTGATTTTGTATTTTGCCACGTGCTCTCATCACTGGAGAGCATGAGTGATGCTGAGTCTATTGGATGGGGGTCCCCTTTGCAATTCCTTCTATAGGTGTCAGCCAGCCCCCCTTATCGATCATGTAGAAGTAGCATCGCAGATAAAATGATTGACTTGAAAGGGAATGGCTGAAGCTCACTTAGGCATTCAGCAACTACCCATCTTTACTAAGTGTCACATGTCACTTCTGACACTTCTTGCCAGGGCCCAGGACTGGCCAGGTCTCGGGCCCGGCTTAACTAGGTTCCAGACGGGGAACGCTAAGTTACCTTGCTCAGGTTCAGTTTCTCTTAGGTGCCCGAGGGCTATCTGCTTTAGCTGGAGAGAGAGAGTCTTAGAGAGAATAAAGCAGTCTTCTTAGAAAGATAGATCTTAGTCTTTAGCAGAGCTTAGTAACCTTCAGCAGAGAGATACCATGCTGGCGTTCTATAGGCAGGCAGGAGAGGAGACAGAGTCAGAGTAAGTGGGTCCGTGAGAGAATGCACATGCTACTTGACTGCCTTCTCCTCCAGGCTAATCTCGTGCCTCTCAACACCACAGGTGTAGAGACTGCCAATTCACCACTGATCTCATCTCACCAGCTCTCATGCTTGTTAGGAGAGCTAACTCCCTCTCCATACCCTTTCCACCCAAGTGTTCCATTATTGAGCTATACAGGTATTTCTTATAACTCTCACTCCTCCTAGCCATAGGCTATATGGGCTGCAACAACTAAGATTCTTATATACCCCAAATCATCAGATAACAATGTCTAAGAATAAATAGCACAAAAGGTAACAAAATCTGCCACAAACATTCCTTGTTTGCATTAATTCAGCAAAGCATGGACACACCTTTTTAAACTAAGAATATCCTGTTTCAAGATACACAACAATGGAGATAAACCACAGAGGCACTGGGTTGTCTGTTCTGTTTGCCTACTTCCCTATACAATTAACTGAAAGTTATTGTGTAAATTGAAGTAGGGAATAAAGTGCAAAGGCCCACTGCCCCAGGCTGGTGATTAATCCCCAGCTTCAACTTGGCGGCGCCCTCTGGCACATTCTTTATTTTAGTGTGTAACTGCCTGCATTTTACAGCAAAGCCACTTCTGTGAGCTGGGGGAGAGTATCTGCCAAAACTCACATCTAGCCCAAGTACTAGAAATGTTCCTTCTCAGGGCCTCGTACCTCAAGGAGCACAAATGAGACTGACCTTACAAGGGTGCAGAGGACTGTGCCCCTTCACCCTTCATGCTATAGATATCCATTCTGCACTTGGCAGTGCACTGCTTTGATACACAGATAAGAAGACATCATGGGATGATTTCAGAACACAGCTAGGACTCACATTATTCCAGTTTGTTGGCAAATATGGTAGCATTTTTCCTTATGGCCAAGAAGAATAAAATTTATGCCTGTGCATGTGCAAGCAAAGACTATTGTGTCCATCAATAGGCCTGACAGATGTCATTAACTGTGGGATGCACTCAAAATTTAGACATCCTGAAATGTAAAAAAAAATGTAGCTTAGAATAATGGAAGGCTGTGTGTGTGTGTGTGAGAAAGAGAAAGACAATCACACACTTGATTGTATAAATATCAAATACCACTGTTGTGTTGTATGAGAAACTGTGAACAGGGGATGTCTTTGGAGAATTCAGGGACAAAGATAGGGAACTTATTTCTTACCTTTTCCCCTCCTGTATTTTTTGTTTTATATATTGTTCAATATATATATTCAAAGTATGCATATTTTGATTTATATATTATACTTGTTCAACAGTGTTGAAATAATTGTTTAACTTTTCAGTTTAATATATTTTTTCCTTATGATTAAAATAATATTTCAAAAGGAATCATACAGAACTGAGAGAAAACAGTATTATTTTGTGTGACATACGGACTATTTTTAAATAATTATTTCTCTATTTATCTGAATATATAGGAAAGAAAAACAATTAGATTACCATCCCCTAATTTCCATAACCAAAAATTAATTTTGAATTGAAATAAAAAATGAGATTTTAAGCTTAGAGTAAGGAGCAATGAGAGCTTAACTTCAGTGGATAATCTTTGGAGAGTGAAAGAGTGAACAGACACAGAAATACATAATTTTCCTAGATAGTCAGTCCTAAAGGCTCAATGGAAATAATTAACAGCCATGAATTTGACACTAGACAGTGACAGAGAACACTGTGTTTTCTGCTAGCCATGTTTACCTGGTTGGGTGAAAAGAGCGAATAGATGAAAAAGTGTATTCAAGGAGGGTTGGGACTCTTTTTAGTGAGAATATCTACTGAAAAGAGATCTGAGGAGTTCTATAGTCATCCTTTTCTTGACCTCCCAGGTATTCAAACCCCCCCAATCTTGCTCTGGGGCACACCCCCTCCACATTTGCACCACGTGAAAGCATCCTGAATTCAGAGATTTGTCTGGGCCAAGGTCATGAGAATGCTCACAAGTTTGCTGCATGTCTACACTTGCTATGTGAATCAGCCTCTCAAAAATTTAAAAACCATCCTAGAGTTGATTTCTCATAGAAGACGAAAAGGAACAACCTTTGGCTTAAAAATTCTGCCAGCCTTTGATCAAGGCATGCCGTGGTGCCATCATCCAAATGTGTGTAAACAGTAAGCTGTTATTGAATAGTCATGGAGGCCAATGGGATCCAGCCTTGCCTAAATGGAGAAAGAATTGAATTCAGCAGCCAATCCATTTTTAAAAGAGGCATATTTGAATAACTCTATTACAATAGAAGAAAATATATTTTGGGATCTTTAGACATTATTTCTAGAAACCTCCTAATTCTACAGTGAAGAGGTACTGTGATCCAAGTTCACTGCAGGGGCTGCTTCCAGTGAGAATTGTAGTCTATAGCCTCAGAGTAAAATGCATACAAATTATGACTGCTCAAAAAACCCACTAATACAAATGCTTTATGCCACAGACAAGAGAAGATACAACAACAGATTTCTATTCTCCTTTCAATTTTGAGTTTATTCTTCCCATAATGACAGTGACAGAATTTGAAAAGCCACTTGCAAGTGTATTTTCCTATAGCAGCATAACATATAGTGAAATGATGATGATGGTTATGATAATGATAATGATACAATGATGGTGATGATTTTAAACACAAAGCCTAGTTACATCTGTTCTGTTGAGGGGTGGAAAAAGGAAATAGCATAACTCTGTGCATTGTATAAACAGAGATTAGACACTCCACTTCGTTGTTAACATTAACTTCTTAAATTATTTCTTAACTTTGCTTTTGACTTATCTGGGCCATTTATGATCATTATCTTTGTTTCCTATACTTTAATTAGGAAAAGAGATTTTAAGGTGGATATTAAACATTTAGTATGATTATAATAACAAAGGAAGAACCTACAGTTTTAATTGCGTATTTATTGACATTTATTTATAGATATGAAAAAAGAAAGGTGATTTATGGGAAGCAGGCATGGTATTTTTTAAATACTCCTTAATTTATGCTCTCTGGGAGCCAGGTTATCCTTTCCTCCTCCTTATCTCCCATTAGGCTTCAGGAAAAAAGACAGAGTGAATGTTACCTAAGAATGAAGGAAGATATGACATAAGCAAGTTCTATGATAGAAAAGAGTGTGAAGAGTCACTGACCAAGTTTTCAGACATAGGTAAAAACGTATATAGGCATAAGGAAGAAAAAATAGCCTATTTAAATGAGGTAGTAAACTTTAGATATTCACTTTCTTGTATTTTCTTTGTCTTAGTACCTGGGTGGAAAAAGCAGATCTTGAGAACATTAGGTAGTAGGCAGTGATAAAATTACACAGAAAAATTCTAAGAAGTCTATAGGCCCACAGGTGTGGTCATATTTAAAATGGCATGTAAAAAAGTGTGTAGTACTGGGAGATAGAAGTGGTTAGAAAAATGAGCCTGCAGCAGTCACCAGATGCTTCTAGCTATGAAGGATGTACACTGGGTTCAATTTTTTTTTAATCTTTCAAAAGGCTTGCAGTGGGCATCATACAACTGGTTTGGGATAAAGAGTGGCACATGTTTGAAACTATATGCCACACAGTAGATGTTGACACAATGTCCAACCAGTTGTTGGTTTTATCTCTATGGTCATTAGTAGAGGGAACAAAAGGTAATAGCCATAATTTAAGCAGAGACCAGAAATGCTGCAGAGAAAAATCACTTAAATTCACTTCCTCTGTCTTCTGACACTAGTATAAGGTCATATAAACTCAGCACACAAAAAGTATCTCTAGAAGAGCAGGTAGAGTGAGAACAGATAAGTAAACTTCAAGGAACAATTTAAATTTCTGGATTTGAATTTTACTGGAATATTCAAATATGGAAGACTATGGTTCTTATTTTATTCAACAGGTTTATGACGAAGTTGCAGAAAACAAAACAAAACAGAAACCACTGTATTTTCTCTGACCATCTGCGTGTGCATTAGCAAAATTAAAACTCATCAGATGTAATTTTACTCATGTGAAGAAATAATAAAAATTCAGTGCCTGGCCTCTAAAAACTATAACAATCTTAATTATAAAGACAGAAAAAAATCTTCAGTGAAACTCCCATCTGTAAGTAGGTGTGTGGCATAGAGGACAAGTATATTCAAAGAATGTATTTGAACATATCATTAGGATAACAAAATTCTAGAACATAGTTTAAATATATGGCTATATATTAAAGTAAACAACTTATCTATAAACATTAGCTTTTTCACTCCTAATTTTAAATAGTAATATCAATTATTTAAGAATGTTAGATAAAGCTTAGCAGGGTTTTTTGGGGGGAACAGTGTTTGTGTTGTTTTTGTTTTATACACTCAACAGCCAGAAAATGCGTTAACCTTAGGATTTGATTGAAATAATTTATCACAATCCAGTTCGTACTTGCTTTACATTAAGGTTTTCTAGCTGATGTTCCTATGTCGATTGTATATCATTGTGATAATATGAAGGAAAACATAAACAAATCTATTTTTTGTGCCAACTACAATGAGTACCTAACAGTTCACAAAACCTCTTTTATACAATATTGTAATTGAAAAGAGAATAAGTTCCATTTTCTGGGAAGACTTTTGCAAAATCTGAATTACAGAAATGAGCAGCAGGTGTCTATCGTTATAGTGAGGGTATTAGTTTCTGTTTCTATTAATTTCAAAGTTTATCTTAGAATTCTCATTCAAAAGTTGAACCAATAACTTTAGGCACCTTACAGATCCACAAGACCTATTAGTTTGTGAGTAGAGGAATGAATACATTACAAAGACTTATAAGGGCAGATGTCTGTTCAGTTTACTTTTTCTGGCAACATTTAAGAGAATATCCATTCTCTAAGTCAGAGATTTTACAGGAAACAGGATTCATATTATGTCATTTTATAAGTTTGTAAATTATAAAAGTATAAGAAACAGAAACCATCCTGATGCTCTTAAGTTATACATAAATTAGCATATACAGTAACTCAAGGACTAGGATTCCAAACAGAGATACAATTTACATATAAGGAATAAATAAACCTTTAGTTATATAAACACTCTGTGCCAATAATGCTATTCTAATTTGAAGTCAGGGTAGGCAGTGGGCAAGCACCCATTCTCTTATTTACTATTATTGAACTCCATTAAGGAGGAGGTAATTAAATGAACAAACAACAATGCAACCCACAAAGAAATAAAAAATCCAAGAAACATGATATCACCAAGGAAATACAAAAGAAATTCCAGTAACCAAGCCCAAAGAAATGGAGATGTATGACCTGCCCAGCAAAGAATTCAAAATACATGTATACCATGGAATATTATGCAGCCTCAAAGAAAGATGAAGACTTTACCTCTTTCATGTTTACATGGATGGAGCTGGAACATAAGTATCTCAAGAATGGAATAAAAAGTATCCAATGTACTCAGCCCTACTATGAGGTTAATTTATAGCTTTCATATGAAGGCTATAACCCAACTATAGCACAAGAATATGGGGAAATGGGCAGGGAGGGGAGGGGGTAGATTGGGGTGGAAGGAGGGTAATTGGTGGGGCAACACCTATGGTGCATCTTAGAAGGGTACAGGTGAAACTTAACTAAATGCAGAATATAAATGTCTTCATACAATAACAAAGAAAATGCCCTGAAGGGCATGCTAAACAATTTGATGAAAATATTTCAGATTGTATATAAAACCAGCACATTGTACCCCACAATTGCATTAATGTACACAGCTATTATTTAACAAAAAAAATTTTTAAAAAACAGTAACATCCTCAAAAAAATAAATAAATAACTGATTTAGGAAAGCTCAGTGAGCTACAAGAGAACACAGGTGAACAACTCAGTTAAATCAGAGAAACAACAAAAGAACAAAAGGATACATTTAACACAGATACAGAAATCATAGTATGAGAACCAAATAGAAATCCTTGAGCTTAAAAATACAACAAATATAATAAAAAATGCAGTTGAGAGTCTCCGTGGCAGACTTGATCAAGAAAAAGAATCTGTGAACTAAATGATAAGTCATTTGCAAATGTCAGGTCCATGAAGCTTTAAAGTCTTCACTCCCTTTCAGCACAAAGAAAGATTCACCCAGACATATAGTCTAACTGTCAAAAAAATTAAAGACAGAGAAAATTTACAAGACAGTAAGAGAAAAAGGGTTTTTTTCACATACAAGGTAACCTCTATAAGAGTATCAGCTAATTTCTCAGCAGAAACCTTACAGGCAGGAGAGAGAGGGATGACATACACTACAAGTAAACAATCTTAATTCTCCCCTCAAAAGAGATAGACCAGATGAATGGATAGAAAACCACAACCCAACTATATACACTGTCTCCAAGAAACCCAGGTAACCCACATGGACTCTCATAAACTCAAGGTAAAGGAATGCAAAAGTATATTCCATGTAAATGGAAATCAAATAGTTTATATATTAAATCAACAAAGGTAAACATGTCAAGAAAAGGCCAAGATGATTATCATATGATGATAAAGATAAAAGATTCCATAAGAAGATATAAGAGCACTAATTGTGTATACACCTAGCGCAGTAGCACCCAGATCCATAAAACAAATACTAGATCCATAAAGCAAATAAATAGACTACAGCATCATTATTGCTAGGGACTTCAAGGTCTCACTTACAAAACTAGTCAGATTATCAAAACAGAAAATAAATGAAAAACAATGAACTTAATGTGGACTCTACAGCAAAAACCCTAACAGACACTTACAGAACATTCTACTCAAAAATTGTAGAATATACATTCTTCAATAGGACAGGGGATTTTTTTCCAGATTGATTGTATTTTAGGTCACAAACTAGTCTCATCCAATTCAGAGAAATAAAAGTCATATCATACATCTTTGAAGAACACGGTAGAATAAAAGTAAAAATCAATTCTGAGAAATCCTCAATCCACAAGGAGTTGTGGAAATTAAACAACCTGCTGATGAACAATCCTTGGAATAAGACAGCAATGAGAAAAATAAATGAATGGAACTTAGTTAAATGAAAAAGCTTCTCCACAGCAAGGAAGTTAATCAACAGAGTAGACAGACAATCTGCAGAATGGGAGAAAATATAACCCACTATAAAGCAGACAGAAACTAACACCTGGAATCTGCAAAGAACTCAATAAAATTAGTAAGAAAAAAAAAAAGCTACAACCCTTCCAAAATTGGGCAAAAACATGAAAAGATTTTTTTTAAAAGAAAATCAACAAATAGCCAACAAACACGAAAAACCTGTTCAACATCATTAATCATCGGGAAAATGCAAATTAAAACCACAATGAATGACCTTACCCTATGAGACTAGCCATTATTAAAAAATTAAAAAAAATAGATACTTGTGTAGTTACAACAAAAAAAGAACACATACACATATTGGTGGGGATGAAAATTATTAATTCTCTATGTAAAGTAGCATGGAGATTCCTCAAAGAAATTGAAGTAGACTTAACATTGAATCTAGCAATTCTACTGCTGGGTATCTAACCAAAGGAAAATAAGCCATTTTATCAAAACAAAACAAAACACCTGCACTCAAATGTTTATGGCAGCAAAATTTACAATTGCAAGATACATCAAACTATCAAGTGGTGTAAAGTATATAGGAAACTAAGAAGGGGAGAGGGCAGGAGAGAGACCTCTTGGGTACAAGGCACACTCCTCTGGTGACAGGGGTACTGAAAGCCCTGACTCCAGCATTGCACAATTCATCCACGTAACAAAAACACTTTTACTCTGTTAATATTAAAAATAAAATAAAATACCTATTTTTAACATATTGCTACCATTGTAATAATCAATGGTAATTACCTTAAAGGAGTTTTTTTGTGATTTTAGGAAGTATGCAGAATTTACCCTTCCTAAGTCAATTGTTGATTTATTGAAGCATCAAAGAGAACTTGCTCAAAATCTGGTAGAAAAAGAAAGAAATTGCAAGGTGCTCCCAAAGTGCCCTCATAAAAATACATTTTCTTCATTGCATAGCCTGCTTTATTTTAAGAAGATGTGAGCATTTCCTCCTTAAATCAATCACGAAAATCGCATCTGTTGTCACACAAATCAAGTGACTACAGACCCTATCCACGTAATTCCTGTACTGGGATATCAACAGTCCTTTGGTTTTGTAGGATATTTATTATGGGACTGCTGCATTCTTTCTGGCTGATCTATGCCCTGTTAGTGGTTTTTCCCTGTGCAGAACAGACAAAGTCACAACCTGGATGACAGTGGAAAGCCGTGTGCTTGAGGGAAAGGAAGACGGTGCAGGCGGAGCCACCTGGTCTCACCACCTGGGCAAAGCTGCACTTTATATCTGCAGTCACCACTGCTATGTCTGATGGTCAGGGCCATGCGTGATTCCAGGTCCAGCCAGAAAGATTTCAAATGGCCCAGGCAAAGTGCACAAGAAATCTCCATAAAACCACTGTAGGACAAAAAATTGCTAGGAAGTAACAAATTTACTGAGTCATGCTTTAGTTTTGCTACTTACCTAGCCAGGAGATGCCTTGGGTACTTTATGCTGTAAGTTCCTGTAGAGCAGGACACTGCTGACATCTGTGCCCCTAATTCCTTGTCATGAGGTGTGCTAAACCACACTCCCCATGATGTTACCAGCACCCCTGGCCTCAACCCAATAGATGTGAGTCACACTGCCCTTCACGTGGTGACAACCAAGATTCCTCCAGATGCTGCCAAATGTCCTTTGGGGACAAAATTGCCCTGACATCTGTTATGTACCAGAAACTGAATTAAGTGCCTCCATATAGGGTAATGTGCCTGTTTCTCCCCAAATCATGTGGGGTAGAGATTATAAGTGGGGAAATGTCAAGTGAGATTTTGGGATTCAAAGTTAAAGGCTGCTGACATTAAACACATGAAATTAAAAAGATGAGGAGCCCTGACCCTGCTGTCTGAAGAGCTGTCGTGATGCCTGAGAGCAGCGTCCCCCATCCCACAGCTGTCCCATCCCACGGCTGCCTGCCCAGCCTCCCCCATCCCACGGCTGCCTGACCCTCCCCATCCCATGGCTGTCCAGCCCTGCTCCCTCACCACCTACTCCTGTATACAGTTGCTGTGGTCCTGATCGCAAGCTCCCATAGGATATTCAGGTCATTGAGTTAGCATTTACTTTCACATATCCAAGGCTTTCACTTGAACATAACTTTACTACATATCAAGTGTAATTTATCTTTATATCTTCCGGGCCTACGACAGTGCCTGGTAAATAAGAGCTGCTATTCAGTGAATGTTGATGAAATGAATGTGCAAACAGATAAATGCATTTAAATGATTTTTTGTGTATTTTCATTTTTTATATAATTGAATAAATTCACCAATTTAAATTATGTTGATGTATTTGAGTGATTTTATTAATAGTAATGAGAATAGCCAAGGTTATAGCTAAATAAACAAAGGTTTACAATTGCTGGCAGTCAGCTATGGATACTTCAAGTTGGTTCTGGGTAGCCAGAAACTAACGGGAAATATGCACGAGCACGGCAAGGATGAAGGACGCCACTCACTGTTCACTCCCGGCACTCGAGGAGGCAGAGCTGCCCGGGAAGCTCACCATGGCTGACATCCGTTATGTCCCAGAAACTGAAAGAAGTACCTCCATAAGCCACGCTCTTGGGGGGACACTTAATATGCTCTAATTTTGACTTACAGTGTATATAAACTATTTCAAAAATTAGTGAACCTTACGTGTGGAAGGACTCCTCTGGGTTCTTACTGCACTGCTGCTTTTGACAGGGAATGCTGTTTTTTATTCATATTCGACCATTTGTTACTACAAATCTAAGTGTTCGAAGTAGTTTTGAAGTGTTTTTTTCTTTTTTTTTTTTTTTTGCAGTTTTTGGCCAGGACTGGGTTTGAACCCACCACCTCTGGCATATGGGGCCGGCACCCTACTCCTTTGAGCCACAGGTGCCACCCCTATAAAGTTAATTTTTACACATGAAATAAAGTATGGTAAATACTAGGCAACAGGAATTTCTCAACTCTGTGATGATCTTGCGGTCCCCGTGTTGTACACACTTCCTGTCATTGGTCAGAATGTCACATGGCACATGACAGTAAAATTTTGTCTCTCATGTAAAACAAGTCTGTCATAGGTAATCTGACTAGAATACCTCAGAGCCACCAGAGTCCTGTCGTAGCTTCCACCTTCTCCTACAGCTTCTGTCCTATGATTCCAGATGGATACGGGAGTTCTAATGGTCATATTTAAATTTCCATTATCATATGAAGGGCAGGGTGCAGAAGGGCCCCTCACTTCCCTTTGAGGACATTTTCCAGACTCTATGCTACACTGCTTGCTCACATAGCCACTTCTGTCTACAAGAAAACTCTACGTTCAACTAGAATTTAAGAAGAATATTGATAAGGAAGAAGGCAAACACAGGTAAGAGGTAGTAAGTCATACACCCAAACACCCAGCAAATGAGCAAGGATTCTTGTGCAGCGTTGTTTATAGCGGAAGGAAGTAGGAAAGTGACTAAAAGCAATTGACGGGGTCCTGTAAACAACCTGGGAGACGTTTATGTCACATACACTCTGGAGTTACTGAAGTACATTAATCAGAGATGCAGTGAAGCCTTGGAAGTGGATTTCACAAGCTGCTGGTAAGCATGAGAAAATGGTTCATATGTCCACACACTTCTCTATCTTTGCCCACAGTTGTTCCTATATTGTGGTGATGAAATACAATAACAACTCTGAACGCAGTCTGAAATAGTGAGTGGCCATAGGAAACCAAAGGGTCTTTCTACAGAATCCATGGTATAAGATTAGACACTAGACTAATTTACACAAATGTTTTCACCCCTTTATCCCGGGCTCCCCTGGCCGCCCAGATGTGTGTTGTGAGCTAAGAGATCATTTCTGGATGCTCACCCTGAACCCTATTTCATCAGCTCAACGGATAATTCTTTAAGTCTTTCAATAACTTTTAATAAGACTAAACATTTTCTTTGTAAAACAGCAGGGTAGAATTTTTTCTCTGAGAATGTGAACCCTCTTTAACATACCACTATTGCTGTATGAATGTAAAGACACTGAAAAAAGAAGTGTTTACATAGATGTTGTAGGCCCACAAGATAGTTCTAAAATGTGAAAATTTTCAATACTGGTGAATCGTTAAGATTTATAATTTTTTGAAGATAAATGGGTCATGTTTTAGCATAACATCAAAAACTAAAATGTGACGTGAATGTAAACTCTGTAAAACTACAATGCTGTATTATAATTTCCTAGGCCTTCAGCACTTAAAAAAATTACTATGAGGTTCTGTCTCTCCTTTTCCCCTTTATTAGTCAGTCCATATTCATTAAACTGCGTGGATATTAGCATAAGCCTCTTATCCAGGGAAAAGTACACCCGTCCACGATGCCACCTTGGACTGTCCGCTTGCTCACCCGCCCATATGGTCCACAGCAACCTTGTCACAGGGATAATAAGACATATTATTCACATTTATTAGAATATTATAATGAGTTATTGAAAAAAAAATGACTTCTTACCAAAATAGAGACATCCGGCCCTCTGAGAGCCAGAGCGTCTGGGCGCAGCATTCAGTGAGAGCTGGGGAAACGTCCTCTGACAGCACCGTCTTTCATCAGCTGGAGAATTATTAATGTGTGAGCCCAGCAGCTTGGTGACTGATGAAGAGAACTTGACATTGGGAAAACCCTGCCTTCAGCTAGATAAGCGTAGCCCACAGCGTCCCGGCTCTTCGAGCTGACACATCAGTGTAATTTCTGCCATGTATCTAATTATCTTCCCAAAGAGTGGAAGGCTGAGCAAAGCGGGCAGGGCTGGGAGGGCAAGCAGGAGTTTGTCTTTTATTCCATCAACTACAGAACAAGTCTGTTCCCTCACAAATACTGGATTTAAAATCATTGCCAGGGAAGGTCATTCACTCCGACTAGAATAAAACACAACAGCAAAGTGAATTTCTTAGTCTCTGGTATGACTTTTCTTTGGCGCCTCTCCTTTCCCGCCCGCTCTCCTTTGTTTCACTGCATGTTTTCCGTTACACAGGTTTGGTGCTTTCCCTCCTCGTCTGGCCCTGGCCCTGCTTCCAAGCACTCACCGTAGGTAATTAGCTTTGCTGCGTCTGAGCCTGTGTTATCTCAGCCTCCTGTTTGCAGCAGAGTCTTTTAGGAGTCCCCTTCTTAGCGCAGAATGCAAAGGAGTCAGAAGACAGAACGACGTCTGCTGGAAGCTGCGCAGATTCGTGTGTTCATAATTTCAAGCAACTAATTGTTCTCCTTGGTGGTCTTGATTAAAAAACACAAATCCAGCGGCAGAAACACCGGTTAATTAAAAAAATAACAGTGAAATCCATCTGAAATATAAGAGAGGGAGGGCCCACCATGTGACTGAGGCATTAAATACAAGGGCCCAGCATGAAGCGCGAGAGTTCAGGAAACCACATCCCTGATTTTGCCTCTGACAACAGCAAACAAACAAAATAATAAGAATAAATACATTCAGTCCAACCTACCCGAGGGTTCTACTTCCATGGACTCAACCAAGGATTGATATTAACATATTAAGAAAAAAAGTTCTGGACTACATTTGCACACACCTTTTTCATGACACTATTCCCTGAACACTGCAGTGTAACAGCTATTTAAGTAGCATTTACGTTGTATTAGGCATATGAATAATGTACAGGTGATCCTGAACTACACAACAGGTTGCGTGGAGGACATTTGCAAATACTGCACCCTTGTATGTCGGGGCTTGAGCATCTGTGGATTTTGGGATCTGTGAAAGGTACTAGAACCTGCGGGCCCCCATGGACACCAAGGGACGGTGGGGACACGAGCCAGCAACTGTTTTCTCAGGAGCAGAAAACAGATACGGCATCTTGGCATAGAATGTGAAGAGTGGTGATGCAAAGGACGTCATGGAAAAATTCTGGCATGATTGTGCACCGATTCTACCCGCCCCCAGAAAATATTGAGAGTGTTCCGTGTCACTCAAAAATAGATACAGAACGTGGACCACTAAAAAGAATGAGCCGGCATCTAGAAAAAGTTGTGAGAGAAAGCATTGCGGTGGGGTTTCAGCTGACACCAGCAAATGCTCCCGGAGACAGTCCTATCTACTGGGTCTACTGAGGAGGAAAGACAGGTGGGGAGAGACTACAGCCATCCTTGGTCGGTCCCGATAACTTTCAAAGCGTAACCAAGGACCATGGACTCTGATAGACGCTCTGAGGGGCGGAGTGCCAGGAACAGGGTGGGCGCAGACAAGCACATGGAGAGTTGAGGGTCTCAACTTCACCCATCAGACCACAGTGATTTGACTTACATTTTTTCCCGTCTGCTGAACTGGGGAGTGGTAACATCTGCCAGGGAGGCACAATGAAAAGTAAGCTGAATAATCAGAGCTTCGGGTCTTAAACTGAACTGCAGAGTTCCTACCCCATGGGTCTGGGGTATATTTCAGGCTGAGGAGGATTCTGTTGGAGGCAAGCTCAGAAGAGTGGGTGCCATCAAGCTTCTCTAACCAAGAACGGAGACTTTCAGCTAGGTTCCCCCTGCCGTATACTCAAACCTAGCATGTTAGAAAAGTGGACATAAAGGAAGACTCAACCTGAGTCTCCAACCCCAGTCACATGTAAGAAGCCCCCACCCCACCTGCCACCATGTGAAATCCTATGATGAACTCCCACGATGCTTAGAATTCAAGCTAACTCCAATTCTGATGGTTATGGACGGGATTGTGACTCTTCAAAGTTCACAAGTTGAAGCCCTACTTTGTGCTACCTTAGAATGTGACTACTTTTAGAGAAGGCTCTCTCAAAGAGACTATTTTTAGAGCTAGGATCTTTTAAAGATCTTTTAAGGTGATATAAACCACCGTAGTGCAAAGGGTCTGGCGTCTACCAAAGAAGGGAGAGATCCAAGATGTGTGGGCCCAGAGGAAAAGCCACCCGAGGACACAGCAAGATGGTTGTCTGCAAGCCAAGGAGAAAGCCCTCAGGAGAAACTGGCCTGTCAACACCTTCACCTTGGACTTCCAGCCCCCAGATCTAGGAGAGCTCTCGGTCTGTTGTTTAAGCCCCCCAGTGTGTGGTCTTTTATCCTGGTGGCGCTGGTAATGCAACGGGGCATATGAACATGCTTAATCTGCCTCTCACTAATTCCCTTACTCTTCCCCAAATATTCCAGCCACCCCTTCCCAGGCCCAGCACCTGAGCTTTTCTCCCCAAGAGCACCAGATGGCTGGCTCATTCCTGTGACCTCAGGCCCAGCCTAAGTGACACACAATAAATAGACCTTCTCTGATCACCCGATGAAACTCACGCTCAGCTGGCACTTACTAAATATTCACCGAAGGCAGAAGAGAAGACGAGAACAGTTCACCTAAAACTGGTCTGGACTGAAATCCCCACACATGAGAAAAATGGGGGGCAGTGGCACAGCGTCCGTGCGGTCTCTGCGTCTGTGTGAGTAAGAACTGCAGGGAGCAAATGAGGGTGGACGAAACATGAAAAAAACAGATAAGAACGTCCCCCAGAAGAAGATAACAGGAAAGTGTCCCCCGCGTATCTCCAACTAGCAAAGCATTTAAGGTAAACCAAAACTCAATAAAATATGGGTAAAACATTTAAGGTATTAAACCAACAAAATGAGATGGAAAGACAAGTATAATGTAAGAAAACACACAGGTACAAATAACACACAGACATGACTCATAAATTAGAAACGCCAAGTACCAGGAATGACAGAGCAAAATCCTCAAACGTCCGGCATGTAGGGATGGTTGGAGACGGCCAGTGCAGGTGGGGTGGGAACAGCCGGAGCGCAGAGCAGTTAGAGCTACTGTGATACAGAGGAGGACGTGAGAGAGACGATTTTCACTGTCTTTTCTGCATTCCTGCTTCGTTAGGAAGAGTATTTCACACAGAATGCTTCGACCCTTAACGCTAATTTTCCCTGGCTCCCCGTTGGGAGGAAGGTGATTCCTCTGATCAGTGTGAGCCTGACGTCCTGGTCCAGACTCTCTCTAGGGGTGAGGTAGGAACTGCCTTTCTCTCCGGCCTCAGTGGTTTTGTACCAGGCACGATCCTCCATTCTGCCACCTGGGTAGCTCCTCAGCAGCACCCTACGGGAAATCAGTTTGAGGCACTGTCCTAATTCTTACACTCCTGTCTGTTACTCCAAAAAGGAAAATAAAAGCTGGAAGTTGTGCAGTCCTTGTCTATTTCTCAATTCAGATGGCGAGTATACAGCTATTAACAGTACTTTCAAATCAGTACATAGAGCACACATCAGGCTTTTTTTTTTTTTTTTGAGACAGAGCCTCAAGCTGTCATCCTGGATAGAGTGCAGTGGCATCACAGCTCACAGCAACCTCCAATTCCTGGGCTCAAGCGAGTCTCCTGCCTCCGCCTTCCAAGTAGCTGGGACTACAGGTGCCCGCCACAATGCCAGGCCATTTTTTGGTTGTAGCCATCATTGTTGTTTGGTGGGCCCGGGCTGGATTTGAACCTGCCAGCTCAGGTGTACCTGGCTGGCGCCTTACCCCGTTGAGCCACAGGTGCCGAGCCCACACATCAGATTTTGAATACTCTTCTGTATTAATTCTGTTCTCACAGTACACACAGGCTGTTCTAGATCAGAGACAGACCAGAAATCATTTACTTTACAGTAAGTAACAGGTGTATTTGCTTGTTCTCTTTTAAGCTTTATCTGTGGGGTGCCATAACCAAAGAAAGGTCAAATGTCTAGTGAAAGTAACCTAAGGCTTATAAAAATGAGGGACAAGGAAAAATTGTTCTCCTCTAACTATAAAAGGGGAGAAGGAAGCTGACACCTTTCTCCTACTCTGACCATCTGAGATCAGAACCAAAGGTTCTTGAGGTTTCATGACTTAAACTGTCTTCCAAGACTGGGTCTTCATCTCTTTGTCCTGCTGCTGAGATAATGTTCTAGTTTCCCTCTCAGCCCGGAATGTAATTAGAGCTGTACTCATTTGGCCCTCAGGGATCAGAAGAATTAACTGGGGGAAAAGCTACTTAGTCTGCATGGTATGTGAAAGGGATTTGGAGGCAAGAGTTTTTATAAGTACAGGAAATTCAGTAAAGTTTTATTCCCCAACAAAAGATAAATATAATTTGCACAGGGATCAAATGAATTCAGAAAGGTAACAGACATACTTAAAGAAAAAAAATCCTTGAAGATTTGAATCTATAGAACTGAAGCATATATTGTATTTAAAAAAATTAATTCCTATGTGTTTAAATGCAAAATTTATGTTGAATAAGTAGGTGAATTTTAAAGATAAAATTCTTACAGCAATACATACATACAGACCTACAAATTCTTTAAACATCCAGGCAGAAAAATCAAATCACCTAGAGAAAGAAAAAGTTAAACTGTACTCAGACTTCCCTATCACATAATCAAGTGTCCAGACCTAATAAAACAATCTCTGCAACTTGGATATAAAATGTACCTCCAGGACATTAGACATAGATAACCTGTTTTTCCTTTGAATATGTCACAGACTAGCATCCTCAACATATATATATGCACAACACTTTCTTGAAAAAATTGAGAGCATTTTAAAAAACCTAAAAAATAACAAAAAGTACCCTGCTGTATGAAATTTGGCCAAGGCAACATAAATGATAAAAATATAATAAAAGGTTTAATTTAACATTCTATTTCCAAACAACAAGGCAATGTTTCTCAGCCCTAAAAAAAAAAA
>CAUYRH010104397.1:0-23481 GCA_963574655.1 Perodicticus potto
TATTTATTTTTGTAGAGACAGAGTATCACTTTATTGCCCTCGGTAGAGTGCCATGGCATCATACAACTCACAGCAACCTCCAACTCCTGGGCTTAGGCGATTCTCTTGCCTCAGCCTCCCGAGTAGCTGGGACTACAGGCGGCTGCTATAATGCCCGGCTATTTTTCTGCTTTTGCAGTTTGGCGAGGCCAGCGTTGAACCTGCCACCTTCGGAATATGGGGCCGGTGCCCTACTCGATGAGCCAAAGGAAAAGTTTTGTTTTCTCTCAGATACGTAGTCCTTAGAGCTCCTTCATGTGCCCTCCCTTACTGAAGATGCAATGGATAAAACTCATATTTGGGCAATGGAGGGTTCGTTTTTTTTTTTTTTTTGAGACAGAGCCTCAAGCTGTTGTCCTGGGTAGAATTTCGTGGCATCACAGCTCGCAGCAACCTCCAACTCCCAGGCTTAGATGATTCTCCTGCCTCCACCTCCCAAGTCGCTGGGACTACAGGCCACAACGCCTGGCTGTTTTTTGGTTGCAGCCATCATTTTTGTTTGGTTGACCTGGGCTGGATTCGAACTCACCAGCTCAGGTGTATGTGGCTGGCACCTTAGCCGCTTGAGCCACAGGTGCCAAGCCAGAGTGTTCTTTTTTTTGAGACAGAGTCTCACTGAATTGCCCAGGCTAGAGTGCCATGGCATCATCATAGCTCATAGCAAACTCCTGGGTTCAAGTGAGCCTCCTGCCTCAGCTTCCTGAGTAGCTGGGACTACAGGTACCTGTCACAACACCTCATTAATTTTTCTATTTTGAGATTGGGTGCTCAGGTTGGTCTCAAACTCCTGATCTCAAGGGCTATATCTGTCTTCCTGCCTTAGCCTCCCAGAGTGCTAGGATCAGAGATATGAGTCACCGTGCCTAGCCTCAGTGGAACATTCTTAAAATGTGTTTCTTTTGTTTAAAATTGATTATCATCTTATTTGAAAGAATTTTCACATAGAAGTGTGTTTTTTAAGTGCAGCCCAGAGAATGGGTGTTCCATATGGCAAACTGAATAATTTTCTATGAGCCTCCAGTTTGATAACCACTGGATGTTATGTTGTACATAGGACAACTGCATGCCCTCCAGTTTCCAGGATAATTTCAATTTAAAACATTTTAGCCCATTGTCAAACCATGGAGATGGGTTTTGGCTTGAAAAATATGATCTTGTAGTCAGTCCCACTTCTGCGCTGTGAGAAGCTGCAGGAAGATAAAGTGGTGCTTTGGAGAAGGACGTGTTCACCGCCCTTCCTTCTTCCCTCCCAGCTCTCCTTTCTTTTATGGTTTGTAGTTATAACCAAGATTTATGCTTGTTGCTCCACAAATCTTCTCTCTGCCATTATGAGTTTGTCTGAACAGTCTAGAGATGGGGCCGACACTGAGTGATTCTCGAGGTAAATCTATCCAGGGGCACTCCCTGACAGGCAGAGGCAGAGAGGAACTAACTCATAGCCCTCAGTGGAGCAGGAGTTCAGATAAATCACCCTGTCGAGAAGAAGACATGCTGCCATTTTTGTGACCTCTTGCCTTAGCAGTGACCCTGGGGGCACAGCTCTCCTGCTCTTGGTGCTGAGTCTGTGGGATGGTGCTCTGGGTCACTGATCACTCCCCTTAAACGGCGGTATCTGCCAAGAGGCCTTTTTCTATCCATGTCTGCTTGGCCCAGCCTGGCCCACAGCATGAGGGTCTGTAGGGCCAGATCCTGGGCCACTTTTTCTAGTCTTGCAGTGGCAAGGAGTTGCTAATAGAATTAAGCATGAAAGTTGATTATTTGCATAAATGGTTTAGTTTCTCCACAGTTTGCTGTAAATGGATTTTGATGCAGAAGGGGAATAAACAACATTTATGGGCGTAATGCCTGTACCACTGCGGTTACGGCACCAGCCACATACACCAAGGCTGGCAGGTTTGAATCTGGGCCAGGCCAGCTAAATAGCAGTGACAACTGCAACAAAAAATAGCCAGATGTTGTGGTGGGCACCTGTATTCCCAGCTACTTGGGAGGCTGAGGCAAGGGAATCATTTAAGCCCAGGAGTTGGAGGTTGCTGTGAGCTGTGATGCCACGGCATTCCAACGGGCGACACAGTGAGACTGTGTCTCAGAAAAAAAAAAGATTGTATATGAAACCAGCACATTGCACCTTGATTGCACTAATGTACACAGCTATGATTAAAAAAAAAAAAAAGAATAAAATTTAAGAAACGAAAACAAGAAACAACATTTATCTTTTTTTCCTTCCCTGGACATTATTCCCTTTGCCATATCCTCTTGTCTTATTTGTACTTTTGAGAGTCCTTTTGAATCTTTTGTGAAATGAAGTGGAAGTATCAATAAATATCTTTTTTTTTTTTTTTTTTTTTTGAGACATTGTATAAAGCTGTCGCCCTGGGTATAATGCCGTGGCATTACAGCTCACAGCAAACTTTTGGGCTTATGCAATTCTCTTGCTTCAGTCTCCTAAGCAGCTGGGACTACAGGCACCCGCCACAATGGCTGGCTATTTTTTGGTTGTAGTTGTCCTTGTTGTTTGGCAGGCCTGGGCTGGATTTGAACCAGCTCTGGTGCATGTGGCTGGCGCCTTAGCTGCTTGAGCTATAGCGCTGAGCTATCTATTTTGTATATATTTTTTGAGACAGAGTCTCTCTCTGGGTAGAGTGTTGTGGTGTCATAGCTCTCAGCAACCTGAAACTCTTGTGCTTGAACAGTCCTCTTGCCTCAGCTCTTTTAGTAACTGGGACTACAAGCACCTGCCACAACACATGGCTAGTTTTTCTGTTTTTAGCAGAGATGGGGTCTTGTTCTTGTTCAGTCTGGTCTTGAACTCCTGAGCTGAAGCAATCGTAAATAACATTTTAAAAATGTGTCAGGAGGTCGCATTTGACAGCCCTTAAACAGACTGACTTGCTTTTCAACCCTTGAACCTGCTCACCAGGCCCAAGGTGCTTCAAACCCTCAGCTACGCAGCAGGCCCACCCATACCGTTCTTCACGCTGCAAGGTAGTCAGCTTGTTTCTGAACTTGTGCAGTTTTATTAAATCTGATGTAAACAGGTGAAATATAAATGAGAAGAGGACTCTGCAAATGTGAAGTGTTCTGTAAAGAGAAACATGAAATGAGGGTTCTGTGAAAACTAAGTTAAATGGTAAATGTAAGCTGCTAAAAACATTGCCATCAAATTAGGTGTGAGTGAGCTGAGAGGTAAATGGCAGGGGATAGTCTTAATAATTTGGAAGGAATCTGTACTTGTATTGCTTTACTAGTGTCTTTAAGTTCTCACTTTGCTTTATTATTATTATTATATTTGTAGAGACAGAGTCTCACTTTGGTGTCATAGCTCACAGCAACCTCCAGCTCTTGGGCTTAGGCAATTCTCTTGTCTCAGCCTCCCTTGTAGGTGGGAGTACAGGCGCCCACCACAATGCCCTGCTATGTTTTTTTAAATTACAGTTTAGCCGGGGCTGGGATAGAACCCGTCACCCTTGGTGTATGGGGCCGGCACCCTACTCACTGAGCCATAGGCACCGCCTGCTTTATTATTTTTATTGTTAATTTTTTTTTTTTTTTTTGAGACAGAGTCTCACTATGTCACCCTTGGTAGAGTGCTGTGGCATCACAGCTCATAGCAACCTCAAACTCTTGGGCTTAAGTGATTCTCTTGTCTCAGCTTCCCAAGTAGCTGAGCCTACAGGTGCTCGCCACAATGCCTGGCTTTTTTTTTTGGTTATAGTTCTTATTATTTAGCAGGCCCTGGCTGCGTTCGAACCTGCCAGCCCTGGTGTATGTGGCTTGCGCCCTAATCACTGAGCTACTGGTGCCGAGCCTGCTTTATTATTTTTAAAGCCTTATGTTTGCCTTTTTGATTTTTTTTTTTTTTTTGAGACAGTCTCACTGTGTTGCCCTTGGTAGTGTGCCATGGCATCACAGCTCACAGCAACCTCCAACTCTTGGGCTTAAGCAATTCTCTTGCTTCAGCCTCCCAAGTAGCTGGGACTACAGGTGTTTGCCACAATGCCTGGCTATTTTTTGTTGCAGTTGCCATTGTTGTTTAGCTGTCCTGGGCTGTGTTTGAACCCACTGCCCTCGGTGTGTGTGGCCGGCGCCCTCACCACTGTTCTGTGGGCACTGAGCCAGTCTTTTTAATTTTTAAAATTTTTTTTTCATTTGTGTATTTTCATAGGTACAGGTACAGTTTTGCTACATTGTTTGATTGCACTGTGGTGAAGCCCTGCATAGTCACTGGAGCAATGCACATTGTATCCACCAAGCCACCTCCCATTGTCCACCCCCCTCTCACTTTGGTTTAGAAATTGTGGAGGATGCATGGTGGGTGGGGCTTATGCAAGAAAGATGTCTGGGAACTTGAGTCTGCGGGCCCCACTCAAAGAAGAGGTCTTGGCTCTACATCAAAAGATTAGCTGTGACTGTACATTTATAGGTTTTCAGTTAATATAAAATGTTTAAGGTACATAATGTAGACTCTATTTTTAATGATTTCCTGTTTTACCTGGTATTTTGATCAACAGAACAATTTCTAGCTCTCATCAAATAGGCCTGGAGGGTTTGTACTGCATAATATCCTGGCCTTAGTGCTGGTTGCTTTATTATTATTTTTTTTATTTTTAATTTTTGTAGAGACAGAGTCTTACTTTATTGCCCTCGGTAGAGTGCCATGGCTCACAGCAACCTCCAACTCCTGGGCTTAGGTGATTCTCTTGCCTCAGCCTCCGGAGTAGCTGGGACTACAGGCACCTGCCACAACGCCAGGCTGTTTTTTTTTTTTTTTTGTTGCGGTTTGGCTGAGGCTGGGTTCGAACCTGTCACCCTCAGTATATGGAGCCTGCACCCTACCCACTGAGCCACAGGTACCACCCTGGTTTCTTTATTTTTGTTATCTTGTTTGATTATAACAGACCTGTGAGATTGCTCTTTTCCTCATTTTGTGGTGAACAAAGGGAAGCTCAAGGCTTTCAGTTTCCTACGTGAAAGGACTGGGATATATGCTTAAGGTCCTATATCCATGCTGCTGAACTGGAGCAGATTAGGAGAGCACGTGGGTGGTGGGTTGACCTCACTGAGGAGCACAGCGTGTGTGTGAGGTGCGTGCTGCACAGACACGCTGCAGTTGACGTTGGTGCTGCCTCGAGACTCCGGGCTCCCTCTCTGAGCCTCTGCCTTAGTGTGTTCTCTTTGTGACTCTGGTTGGAGTCCTTTGTGTGCCTTTTAGCTGTTGAAAAGGCACCTATTAATTTATCACAGGTGATGTGTGCCTCCTCGTGCTTGGAGGAGGTGTCTGCACCCATGTACCTCACTAATGACAGGTTATGGGATCCAGAGGAGATAATAGGATCTTTTCATCTGCAAGGTGCTATGTCCCCGGGAGCTTCTAGGGGGCAGCAGCTGCTTGTTATTCCATCTCCTGCTGGTAGCGTGAAGGTCGGACAATCAAGCAATTTGCTTTTGACTCTGGCTCTTAAAGTGGTGCTGTGCAGGTCTTCAGGGGGTTCGCCTGAATCCACATGAGTAACGAAAATGCAATATCCAGGATCTTTCATTTCTACTTTCTCTGCCTCCTCAGGTAAATCTGTGTCTGTGTTTCCATCAACATGCACAGATTCCTCATTGTCAGAATTAAGGCAGCAAAGTTCACCAGCTTTGAAGATAATAGAATAGAGATGTTTTTAGAGAAGTATAATCTTTCTGTCAGATCTTACTTGTTGCTAACCGCTAGGTGTTGATAACCCACTCTACCAGTGTTGAGAGGTTTTGGAACTTTCCCCTGGGCGTGAGTCTTTAGCATCTTGTGTTCTGTTGGGAATATCACTGCCGTGTGGTTGATTACCTGTTCTTCTGTTAGTATTTTCCCCTGCACCCCAACCACGCTGGACTTATAGAAGTTTCTCTTCAATTCTAAATGACTTATTTCAGAAGCACAATAAGGGGAAAACTTTGGATTGGCCAATTTTTTAGAATTTGGGACAAAGACTGCATAAGGGCCACTCATGCCTTGTCAGAAGGGAGCAGCTAGCTCCCTCCCTCCCAGAACCACACGTTTTATCACTGCCCTGAGAACCCGTGCTGGCTCTCAGATTCTCTAGCTGTGTGGCTGAAACAAGTGCCCAAAAGGAGGCAGTTTGGTTGCAGGCAGGACTGGGTGGTTGCAATACACAACAGAGAAGCAAATTGACTGTGACATTTCACAGTCAGTGAGGTTTATTTAGGATTAGCTAAGAATTCTCAGTCCTGACTCCACTGTGGGAGGAGCGGGTGACCTGTGGCCACTTTCTTGCAGCTTTGCATCCTTTCTGGCTGCTGTGTGAGGATCCCTGGGCTTTGGGGAACGGTGGGAGTCTCCATCCAGCTCTATTCCAGAGAGTGGGTCTCCTCAAAGACAAAGGCACGCCTCTCAAGCCCACCTCGCCAGCTCTCTGTTGTCTCTCTGAAAAATGTCTGTTAATAGAATCTGTTAACGAACAGAAGCAATAACTAGAAATAGTGGCAAATGATTTGATGGTGAGGTGGTTTATAACTTGTTTATCAAGTGATTATCATTACCATTATTGTTATTTCTATTGGATTTTTGAAGAAGTCAGCCTTGTCCCCTGAGCCCCATTTCTAAGACATTTTATTTCTTCCTTTGTAATATCTAGAAATAACTTTATTTTACAGTGAAATCCAGATCTGTAGCCCTACCCCACCCGCCTTTGCTTTCTGCTTACCTTCCATGATCTCAGCGGGCTCTGTCGGGTGGGGGGTATTCCCCATTGACCAGACTGGCAGAGCTCATACGACGGGAGGAACCTGGGGGAATGCTGTGGTGTTTGTTTTCGCAGTTTCTGGATTTGGTTTAATGTACAATTGATTTTTTTAATGTATTTAATCATTTTTTTCTTACCTCATAAGGATTAACCTGCACAAACCTCATTTTATCCTAAGTGTGGCTTTGGGAGGAAGGGAGAAGAAAATTGAGTTTCTTTAGCTTATTTTATTCTTTCACTTTTTATTTTCCAAATGGCCTTTCCTGCCAAAGCAGCTCTGTAAAATACGATGTATTTTCGTGGGTATTACTTACTCATTACTAACTGGTCTCTCCTGCTTCCCTTTGTCTGTGAATTAAATACAGGGGACCTAAAGATAATTGGTAGCTCGATCACAGACTCACCAATTATAGATCACCAGGGAAGGCAGCCCAGTGATGGTTTGTGGCTGGCATTGGCTGCCCACCTGGTGAACTCAAGTTGTCATTCTGTGTCTGCCACTGAGTTGGGGTTGACAAGTTCGTCCTTTCCTAATTTTGTACCTTGGCTTCCCTAATTGCATCACATAGTGTCCCTGATTTACAGATTACCACCCTCATTTTATCCCTACATGTGGAGCTCGAATCTGTACCCAGGTTGTCTTTCTTGGTTCAGGCTACCTTGCCTTATATATAAAGTAATAATTTGCAGAGGTTTTGTTTCTATTTTTCTTTGTGGTTCCCTGGTGCCTAGAATTGTTAGGTGGCAGGCTGTAGATAAATGATGCTCTTGAAACTGGTAGTTTCTGTACCTTTTTGTCTACTGAGTCCAAGTAAAGGCAAGTCTTTATGGGTGCTCAGTTCAGCCCCCCTTTTGAGCATTTATCTGATTTGTACTTCAGCTTATTTACTTTGCTCTGGCATGGAGGGTGGAAAAGTCCCAATTCTACTGTTTGGCTGCCAGGTGCTTGGGTAACGCTTTTAGGTGCTAAAGTAGGAAGAGAGTTTTTCTATGTTGTATGGCTGTATTTCTAAGTGGAGTACATTTTGTGTGTGTTTGTTTCCCAGGTATTTGGCACGTAGGCACGTTGCTAAGCCTTTTGTGAGATGGGCAGAAAGGCACTCACAACATTTGTGGGATGAATGAATATATATACTTATATGCAGTGGAGAGGGATGGCAGGTTGCCACCTGGTGCTGTGCTCTGGGAACTTAGGGTGCAACATTCCCACTGGGACACACACATGCTGAGGTTTAGTGGATCACTGCCACGTAGGTAACATAACAAGGACATTTTATGAAAGGGAACATCAGGAAACATTACAACTGAGACCTTTATAGCCTTTCCATTATTATGGTTTAAATCTTGACAGCCTTTATTTGCAGTGACACTGGGACCAGTAAAGACAGGGCTCACTCCCACCTCCTTGTTGCTCTCCACATCCTGTTCCGTAGCTGCGGTGCACCGATAGGCATCGTTAAGTGTGCAGGCAGCAGAGCTGCTTTTTCAGTTTGTCTAGAAGCAGCCGCTTTTGACTCAGAAGTTGGAAACCAGATGACTCACCATTCTATTTGTTTTATTGCAACTGTCATTTCATAAAATGCCCTGAAAGCTTTAAACTGTAAATGCCAAAGTGAGGTTTTTGTCTGTCTTTTTTATTTTGTTACTTCTTCTGTTATCTCTAATCTTTTCTTTTATGTTTTGCTTTTCCCCTTCCTTTTCAGAATTATTTTCTCTTTCATTACTCTCTCTTTCTCTGTCCCTCCCTTCCTTCCTACCTCCCCCTAGCCTTTGATGACTGTAATGGCATCTGTAGTTGAAGTGGTTTTTGCTAACATCATGGTGTGTTCTCTTTAGCTTTAATGCCATCTGACTGAGTGTGTACTCTCAAATTTTTGTGTTTGGTTTAGAAATGGAACTGTCCATGCACATCAAAGTTTATAAAGTACTCATTGGATTGAGCTCTAGAAGCTAAGTGCCATGTCAAATCATAATAGCAACTCACTTTTTATAATATCATATTTTATAAATTAGTGGGTGCATCCCAGTTCTCTCCCACATATCCATTTCCTCTTTTGAATGACTGCTGCAATCACAGCAGGACTAAGAGCTCGAGGACTTCCTAGGAAAGTCTTCTGTGAAACTGTAGGATCTGACTTCTGTGTACTCTAGGATGTCTGATTTCTGTGGTCTGTAGGGGCATCTGACTTTTGTGGACTATGGAACTCATGATTTCTGTGGATTGTGGGGCCTATGACTTCTAGGTTTTCCGTGGACTATATGGCCTCATCAAAATGTATGTTGCCAGGGGAGAGCCTTTCTCTCCTAAGCTTTTATTTAACTGGAATTCCTAAAATAAACAGCGCCTGCTCAGTCTTATGGCTTAGAGAGGTATTGAGATCTAAATTTATAAGGACTAGGGCTGTCAAACCAGGATTTGCAGGATCTTTTTTTCCCTAGTACCGACACCAGGGCACTTGACTAAGTCACCTGATTGATGACATGAGCATCACTGGGTGTTAAACACCTGGCCAGGGAAATAGGGACCTCTTGTGGATTTACCCAAAGGATGGGAGACAGATTGCTGCATTTTAATGAAGGTGAGGTGGGTCCCTGATGTTCGCCTGCTTTGAAACAACAGAATCCCAGCGTTACCTACCAGAGTGTTATCTGGAAACCTGCACTGGTGTCAGTGGTTATAGTCCACATTTGTCAAATCCTTAAATCCAACTGAACTAATTTTAGAAGTAGCTAGTTATAATGGAAAAGAACACTAACTTCAGATGCACAGGAACCTCTTTTTTTTTTTTTTTTTTTTTTTTGTAGAAACAGAGTCTTATTTTATTGCCCTCGGTAGAGTGCTGTGGCGTCACACAGCTCACAGCAACCTCCAACTCCTGGGCTTAGGCGGTTCTCTTGGCCTCAGCCTCCCAAGTAGCTGGGACTACAGGCGCCCACCACAACGCCCGGCTATTTTTCTGTTTTGCCGAGGCCGGGTTTGAACCCGCCACCTTTGGTATATGGGGCTGGCGCCCTACTCGATGAACCACAGGTGCCGCCCGAACCTCTTCTTTTTTAAAGGCCTTTGGTCTCTTTTGGCCTTCAGGGTGAGCCATCTCTGAAATCTATTACAGTAAAACTTCTTACATATATGCCTCCATTGGAGAACAGTATTTTCCGAGATGTGAGTGGGGAAAGTAATGGTGTTGTCACAATAATTAATAAATTGATGGCTGCGAGTTCTAAAACTGAGTTCTGTGTACCCACGGGGGTAGGATTCCAAAGAGAATGCTGTTTTTTCACCCACTTGGCTGGTTGTCTGATTCTGCCCTAACCATGATCCCTGATGCTGGAAAACAGAAAACCACAGGCTGTTAACTTAATACTCTAACCTTCTAGGACTTAAGGTCAGAGCAGGGTGGTTTGGGGCGGGGCGTTCAAATCAAAATACTTTCACTTCCACGGAAGACCAGTGTTCTCCTGTTCCCTTTGACAGTTTGAACAAGGATCCTAAAGTTTCTGGCCATTTTAATTAAACCTCAGTAAGGGGTGGCCCAGCAGCCTGCATGGGGACTGGGAACATAGCCAAGTAGTTCTTTTTGTTTTTTTTTTTGTTATTTATTTATTTATTTATTTATTTATTTATTTATTTATTTATTTATTTAGAGATAGAGTCTCACTTTGTTGCCTTCAGTACAGTGCTGTGGCATCACAGCTCACAGCAACCTCAAACTCTTGGGCTCAAGCTATTCTTTTGCCTCAACCTCCTAGGTAGCTGGGACTACAGGCACTCACCACAATTCCTGGCTATTTTTTAGAGACAAGGTCACACTCTTGCTCAGGCTGGTCCCAAACCTGTGAGCTCAGGCAATCCAGGCACCTCAGCCTCCCAGAGTGCTAGGATTACAGGCATGAGCCACCTCGCTTGGCCCTTATTTTTTATTTTTAGAGATGGGGTCTCACTCTGTTGCCCAGATTAGAATGCAGTGACATTATCATAGCCTTGAACTCCTATGCTCAAGCGAGCCAAGTAGTTCTTGCAGACACTCTCTTGTCTCCCCACCTATGGATAGGATACCTTCTCTCTTCCTGGGTGGAGCCTCTTTGAGGAACAGAAGGATCATTTAGTGCCCATGGCCTGTTCATTTCTTGGCTTCTCTGCTGAGCTATCCAGCAGGGGTGCCAATTCTTCCATTTAGCTGACTATTATATAGCCCTTAAAAGGGATGGGTTTATTTTAGCTGGCTGCTATATTGATTGCTATAGGGACGTTGCTATTTTCACTGGCTGCTATATTGACTGGGAAAGGGAAAGGGGCTGTATTGCCGGGAGCTGTCATATTGACTGTTACAGAAAAGATCTGTATTTAAGCAGTACCAGTGCACTGGGATCTCCCAGGCAGGATATTAATGCTAATTCATCCACTCACCCCCTGCTGCGAGTGTTATTTGTTTAAATCTGTAGATTCCCACAGCGCGTTTATATCCTCACTAGAGTGAGCTCCGCTCCCTGTAATTATTTAACATTATATGCTGATATAAATTGTAACAGTTAAAGAATGGTAATGAGTAGCCAAAAAGGAAAAGAAGGAAACAGGAAATAATGGGAAAAATATATAAAATAAAGAGACATACATACATGTATATATATATGCGTGCGTGCGTGCGTGTGTGTGTGAGAGAGAGAGAGAGTTTAAGTGACATTAGAAATGGCCAAAGTCAAATTGTGAACAGCAGCGAACAGCTTCCAGCATCCTTTCTCCCACTTCAGGTTGACTTGTATATTGTTTCTTAGTCCTTGTATCGTGCATCTGGGTGTGTGCACACATTTGTGTGTGTGTGTTTATCACCTGCCAGAGACCATATGATTGATGTGTGCTTTGCTGTGCAGAAGGCACACATGAGTAATTACATATGTGTGTGTTCCATGTATTGGTAGGAAATCTATCCACTAGTGATTCGGTTTCTCGATGAGTACCTGATGTCTGATTTTTGTTTGAGCTTCAGTGTTTACACGGAAATTCTGCCTGAGACCCATTTCTAGGGAAAGCCATTGGGGAATGCTTGTTGGGATTGAACTAATAGGCCGTTGGGTGTCACTGTCGCTCTACTGGCTATAGTTGAAAGAGGGATTTTCTGCTAGGGAAACTGGATTTCAGAAGTTTTCCTGCCCAAATTGGAAGTGTTATCTGTTTGAGATGTTTGTCTGCATTTTGAGATTCCGTTTGAAAAGTTGCTGTTTTGATTGCTTGTTTTTGCTGTGCTACGCTTCTAGTACTTTTATTGAAAATTGTGTACTGATTCTGAGCTCTGTTTGGATAGGACAGTCAGTCTGATCCAGATGGGGACTTCTATGAACAGAAAGCTTGTCCCCCTTATGAAAAAAAAAAGGCAGCTCAGAAATATCCTGGAAACCTGAGTAACAGGGAGAGCTAATTTTGGTAAGAAATTGAAAAAGGAGGAGGAAACTCTTCCTGTGGAAGTGTAAATGGAGCAAGTGCCTACCGTGGAGAGCGAGCCGGGCTGCCTGGTCACAGGAGAGCGGGCGCAGTGCTGCAGCGGCTGCTCCGGCAGTGTGGATCTGTGCCAGGCTTCACCACAGTTCATACTGTGTCAGTTTAATAAATGCACTACTTAAATTATGAAATTACAAAAAAAAAAAAAGAGAATGCACTTATTCAGATTCTTAATACATTAAAAATAAGGCATTAAAACTCTGACTTTTTTTTTCTTCCAGAATCAATAATGAACAGGAAGGGTTGTAGACATTAACAGTCATGGACATTCAAACTCTTATACATAAATTATCTTAGAAAAATGCACATAAGACTTGAATAATGTAAATACATTAATGCATTTAATAATTTAAACATTAAAGCGCAAGCAGGAATTTGAGGCAGAGGCTGTTCTGAGGTAAAGGATTGGTCCTAGAACTCGTGTGTCATAGAATCGATGGGTGATTTCCCCTTGAGACACCCCAGAAAGAGATTGCCTGGCAGGCTGGTGTGGCCAAGGATCCCTGGACGTTCCTCAGCTACCTCTCAGCCCCTTCATTTTTTGCACATCATGACGTTCAGCCTTAATTTCGTGTTCTCTAATGCCGTGATTCTAATTGTTTTTTAGAAAATTCAGTGCTTCCACTTCAGAGAACAATGAACTTTGAGAATGTCTTGGTTGAAAAACCAAACCAAATTAAAAAATCCTTCACCCAGCTCTGGCTGCTTCTGATTTAGGAATAAGAACGTGGTGGTCCTTGTAATCAGTCCATCGTGTCTCAGCCTGCGGCACCATGGTCAGTGGATCCAGGTTGCAGCGTGCTGACTGGATCTAGAGAGAGAGAGAAGCAATATCCTATGTTAGCTTCCGGGTGATGGGCATGACAATGGCCGGCAGCCATGGCATGAAGCAAGACAGGTGCCATGGAGTTAGACTCAGTGGTCTCGGGTCAGACTTTGCTTTGATTTGAAGGTTTAACCACTGGGCAGACTGATGCTATTATTTTTTCCCATTTTCTTCCAAAATTGTGTTTGCAACAGCAGAAACTCACTGGAAACCCCTTTTTTGCAGAATATGTAATGGTTTAATTCAATCTTTAACATTTGTACTGTGAAATACCCTAGATAGAGCTAGGAACCAGGGCTGTGTGTCTTAAGTTTTCATTTATTAACCCCAGTGCTGTTCTCTGGGAGTTCCCCAGCCTTTTTATAGTCTGAATCACAGTTGAGAAATTGGTAAAGCCTCAGAAAGTGTTACTGGGTACATATTCTGAGAACCTTCTCTTTCCTTGTAGAAGAGGTGTGTTTTTTTGATCAATAATGGAAATTTTGTCCCACTGAGTTTGCTCTGGGACCCTTGAGAAATAGTTACCAGATAGTAGTGACTGAACAAAACCTGTTTTCATTTTTACCAGATCTGTGGGAGTCCTCACCAGGATCTCAAATCTTCTACCTGAAACTTTACCTAGGATTCTCTTGATTTGTCCCAAGCCTTGTCTGTGCTGGAATCTATGACTTTGTTTGCAACCATTTCCAGTCTTTTTTGTGGCCAAGGATGGTCTGGGCATGCAACTAAAATGGTTATAAACTAGGCGATAGTCCCTTGCAGGAGAATGACTTTGAGCTGACCTGGCATCTGCAGCAGATATAAGCAGATTAGGCTGCCCAGAACAGCCACAAGTAAAACCAGTTCTTTAAAATCTGGTAGTCAGGTTTTGATTTAGTAAGAAGTAGTGTGGAGAATGAGTGAGCACCAACTGGTGAATAGACCTTGAGGTCAGGGGTTTGCTTATATTCTTTTCCAGACCCTGTGAATAAAGAGCTTCCCTTCTTGAGCCCTTCTCCACTTGTTTCATTTCAGGTTGGCTAGGCCCTTTTTACCAGTTTTACTTCAGCCTTACAATAACTATCAGTCCTAGTTCTGTTTCGCTTCTTTCTCAGAGTTTCCAGAGCCCAGAGCTGCTCCCTCTGCTGTGTGCTGTCTCTGGATGGGAAGAAAGTGAGGTCAGGAGCACAGGAACCAGGGAAAATCAAATTCTTTTTGGATTTTGCTGGTCACACCCAGGAAAACTGTTTTCTCAATCCTTAAGTTCCAAGAAATGTTTTTGTGGCCTTAACCGCACAACTGGCTTGCAGCAGATTAGCCTGTGCTGACCTAGGCAGTGGAGGTGGTGGGGATCTCACTATCCTCTGCGGGGTGTAGTACTGGCTGCCATCAGGCAGTGATCAGATAGGCTGATGGGGTCAGTTCACTCCTGTGATGTATCCTGTATGCAGATTTCCTTTGAAGAGAGAGGAGTCAGGTTCATTAATTAAAGGAGCCTGGCTCGAGAGGTCTGTAATTATAGGTGCTAGAAATCTGAATTTTAAGAGGCCATGCAGCTGCATTTTGGAAAATATAGGGAGGCACCGAGAAGTACAGGTTGTGGGCAAGAATGTGGCTGAACCAGATTTTGGAAGTCAGGTTTTGGCAGAATTCCCCTTCCAATTCATATTTACTCTTTCTCTCTTTCGTTTGTTCTGTTATTTTATTTTTAAATGGGAAGCTGAACTTACAATTTTTTTTCCTGATGGTTACACCCTGTGACAGAGGGGCCAGCAGCGTCAGAGTTTGTGGAGGGCAGACGGGGTCACTGTAAACCAGAAAGCGCTTCGTTTTTAAAGAAGCAAGGGGGTACCTGGGCCTTTGGGGGTATAGTGCTTGAAAAAAATTAAATAATTTCCTTCTTGAAATGGGTGAGGGGAGCAGGAAATAAATTTAATCTGAATGCAATTTAGGGAGATAAGTCGTGGGTAAATGTCAGATTCTAGACTCTTTGTCCCTACTTCTCTTCCCTGGAACAGTGTCTCCTCCTTAGTCATACATTACTTTTCCATGTGGATCCAGAATTTATAGACAGAGACTTTCAGACCTTTATGGGAAGTCCTGACCTGTCCCTTTTCTTTCTTATTTTCTCAGTTATTTGAAGGTTGACTGTTTGCTTTGGGTGCTTTCTTTTTTTCCCCTCCTTTTTTTTTCCTTTTTTTCTTTTGAGACAGAGTTTTACTTTGTTGCCCTCGGTAGAGTGCGGTGGCATCACAGCTCACAGCAACCTCAAACTCTTGGGCTCAAGTGATTCTCTTGCCTCAGCTTCCCAAGTAGCTGGGACTACAGGTGCCTGCCACAAGAATTGGCTTTTTTTTTAGAGACAGGGTCTCACTCTGGCTCAGGCTGGTCTTAAACTCGTGAGCTCAGGCAATCTACCCACCTTGGCCTCTCCAGGATTACAGGTGTGAGGCACCACGCCGGCCATTTTTTTTTTTTGTTTGTTTAAATCTGTTTCATTTATAATGTTCCTTTTTACTTCTTGTTAAAAACCCTTATTTGAGGACTAGGAGTGGTGGCTCAGGCCTGTAATCCCAGCACTCTGGGAGACTGAGGCAGGTGGATTGCCTGAGCTCGTGGGTTCAAGACCAGCCTAAGCCAGAGCGAGACCCCATCTCTAAAAAATAGCCAGGCATTGTGGTGGGTGCGTGTAATACCAGCTATTCAAGAGGCTGGGGCAAGAGGCAAAAGAGTCTGAGGTTGCTGTGAGCTATGATGCCATGGCATTCTATCAGGGGCGACAAAGTGATACTCTGATCAAAAAAACAAAAACAAGGCTCGGCGCCTGTGGCTCAGCGGGCTAAGGCGCCAGCCACGTACACCTGAAGTGGCAGGTTCGAATCCAGCCCGGGCCCGCCAAACAACAATGATGGCTGCAACCAAAAAATGGCCGGGCGTTGTGGTGGGCGCCTGTGGTCCCAGCTACTTGGGAGGCAGAGGCAGGAGACTCGCTCAAGCCCAGGTATTGGAGGTTGCTGTGAGCTGTGATGCCACAGCACTCTCTCCAGGGTGACAGCTTGAGGCTCTGTCTCAAAAAACAAAAACAAAAACAAAAACAAACAAACCCTTATTTTGGTCCATGATTATTTGCATCTCTATTAATTAACTATGGCTAATTTGATATGTGTATGGGAACAGGGAGAGTTAGATGGGTAGGGGTCTATGCCCCACTTCCCCCAAATGGTGGCTAGGGGTGCTCCAAAGATCTAAGTGAGGGTGTGCAATGGCTGACTGTGAGTCCTGCCTTGGGAACCTCCTCTCTGTGTTACTGAATTTGTCTCCTGTGGTGGGGGGTATTGTAAGCATTATCCCATTTTACAGCCTAGACCCTTTATGAGAGGGTTGGGGGAAAAATACACACACACACAGGTATATATATATATATATTTTTTAGAGAGACAGAGTCTCACTTTATCACCCACTGTCGAGTGCTGTGGTGTCACAGTTCACAGAAACCCCCAGCTCTTGGTCTTAGGTGATTCTCTTGCCTCAGCCTCCTGAGTAGCTGGGACTACAGGCACCTGCCACAATGCCCGGCTATTTATTTTTTTGCAGTTGGGCCAGGGCCAGGTTTGAACCCACCATCCTCGATATATGGGGTCAGCGCCCTACTCACTGAGCCACAGGTGTCGCCCTTTTCTTGTGTGTGTGTGCAGTTTTGGTTGGGGCTGGATTTGAACCCAACACCTCTGGTATATGGGGTCGGCGCCCTACTCCTTGAGCCACAGGTGCCACCCCACACATGTGTATGTTTTAAAGGCCAATCCTCTGTACTCTTTTCTTACATTTTTGTATGCGTGTATATTGGAAATCTACTGGTGAACCCATAAACCGTGGAGTAGAACAGAAGTCTCAAAGACTTGGTGCATTTATAATATGCAAATTGCAGTTCCAATTAGATTGAAACCCCTATTTAGCAGAGTGGTTTTGTGAAATAAATAACTTTTGAAGAAGGCCTACTATATATAATAAATATATATTTTTCCTTCAGTTGCCGGCACAGAGCTTCCTGCTTCTGAGCCCTTGCCCTGAAATGCTGATCTGAAGCAGGCAGCGTTTTGGGGTCTTTACAGAAGAAATGCTTCTTCACTTCCTGGCACAGGGATTTCATCCTTGATTTACAATGCTCAGCTTGTTAGCGCCTGCGAAGGGGAGAGATGGTGTGAAGGTCATTATGTCCTTTTTGTCCTCTCAGAGAGAAAGTGAGGGGGTGTGTTTCTTCCCGTGTGCTTGCTATGACAGTGCTGGGGTTCGGGTGGCCCCACCTCTGTCAGAAGGAGTTGGGCCAAACTCCTGTTTCTCTCTTCTCCACCCTCTATCTACATGTCATCTACAGGGAGTGGGGGGGGAGCGATTTTGAAAGCCTAATTTGGAATTTCAGGAAGAGTGGCATACCAGTGGTAGAGAGCTTCCCCCAGCATCCCCCTTTTCATAATCCTCCCCTTCTCAGCCCAGCCGTGACAAACTGACAGATAATTAACAGATCAGGTCCTCCTATTAGGCGCGTCCAATGCTAAAGCTGCTCTTGCTTTATGCAGGTCCTTTAGCAGCTCTGTGCATATGGGTGGTGTTGCTCTAAGTGGTCATAGCAGAGGGCAGTGAGCGCTCTGGGAGAAGCAAATAGTGCTCACTGTCAGAGAGAGTGCTTGAGAGGGAGAATGGGAACAGAAAGGTGCAGGGCTGGAAAGCACCTGGCAAAAAGACTTGAACTTTTAGGGATGCAATCCTGAGTACAGAGAACATTTTGAAGGCCACTTAGTTCCAGGGGGTCAGGCTGTGCATTAGACACACTAATCCTTTGCTGTAACACTGGACTGGAACTGCAAAGTGGAAAGTGTGCAGTGTGTTGTGTTTTGGCTTTGACGTTAAATATTTCTATACAGACACTACCCTATTTGGCTTTCTTTCAGCTACCCAATATTTCTTTCCCCAATGGAAAGAAAAATTCATTGCAAGAATATTCTTTTCTACTTACCAGTGACTTTTAAAAACTACTTTTCTACTTACCTTATATAGACACTTTTCTCATCTTCCTGATTGGAAATATTAACATGTAGATAAATATAGTAACATGTAGGAGCTACACATAGACTCACATCCTTGGGCCTGGCATGTTGGAGCAGAAAGAAATACCTAATTGCATCAAACCCACTCTAAGTTCATGTATGTGGAGCCCATCAAGCTGAAAGCATCCAGACAGCATCTGCTGTTATCAAATCACTCGTGAATCCAGCTAATTAAAATAGAGCTTCATTTTTCTGAACCATTGTTTGGCAGGAATTCGAAACGGGTCTAACCCAATTTCTGCGTGTTTATGAGCCTTTATTATATCAGAGGTACTTTTCTGTAAATGTACAGGGCAGTGTTAAATGAATTGATCCACACAGTATCACTGTGGGCGTGCTGTGGACTTTCTAATGATTTCTCCTCCAGCTTTCTGGTTTCCCGACATGCTCTTGAAAGCTTTATGTTCTGTTTCTATCCTCTACTCTTGAATCTTCCGCTTCCTTTTTTCTTTTAAATTTTTTTTTTTTTTTTTTTTTTTTGGTAGAGACAGAGTCTCACTTTGTTGTCCTTGGTAGAGTGCCGTGGCATCACATATCTCACAGCAACCTCCAGCTTTTGGACTTAGCCGATTCTCTTGCCTCAGCCTCCCTGAGTAGCTGGGACTACAGGCGCCCGCCACGATGCCCAGCTATTTTTTTGTTTTGCAGTTCAGCAGAGGGCAAATTGGAACCCGCCACCTTCAGTATATGGGGCCGGCGCCCTACTCGCTGAGCCACAGGCGCTGCCCCAACTTTTACTTTTTAGCTTCTTTTTCTTTGAAACCAGGAAAATTGTTTCCTTAATAGTTTTCTTTTCCATTTCTTCTTGCCTTTCTTGTTCTTCTTCTCTTCCCATTTTTATTCTTCTAGTGATAAAATTTGTCTTTCGTCTATTTCTTGCTTTTATCTACTCTTTTCTCTCTCTTTTTTTTTTTGATTAATTTATTATTTTTTTTGAGAGAAGAGTCTTATTCTGTCGCTCTCGGTAGAGTGCAGTGGTGTCACAGCTCACAGCAGCCTCAAACTCTTGGGCTCAAGCGATTCTCTTGCCCAGGTAAGTCCCAGGTAGCTGGGACTATAGGCGCCTGACACAATGCCTGTCTATTTTTTTGTTGTTGTTGCAGTTGTCATTGTTGTTTAGCTGGCCTGGGCTGGATTCGAACCCACCAGCCTCGGTGCATGTGGCTGGCGCTATAACCACTGTGCTACAGGCACCGAGCCTCTTTTCTCTTTATTATTCTCTCTCATCTCTCCTCCCTTTACGTTTTCTGCCATGCTTTTCCTCCAACTTTCTCCATCTCCTTTTTTTCTTCTTTCTGTCTTCTCCTATTTTTTTCTCATTAAATGTCCTTATGCCTTTGTCTCCACATGAAAATACAGATTAGGGCAGATGGGGGTGGCTGTGGAGGCTGGCTGCTATAAGATGATGTCAGCCAATTTTGTTTCTCTGAGTTTGCTTTCATGCTTTATTTTAGGTTTTTAAAAGATTTTTTTCAAACCACATCTACTCTACTTTATGGTCTAATAATCCTACTTTGAAGATGAAAAGTATTATATAAATGCTAACTAATTATTCCTTATAACACGTTGGTGAGTCTCTAAGCAGGATTAGTTCCATTTTACAGAGGAGGAAGCAGAAGCAGGAAAGGTAAAAAAACTTCTCAGTGTTACAAAAGAAGTTGGTGACTGAGTTAGAGTTAAGACTAGGTCATCTTTGGCTTTGGTTCCTGAGTATCACCTTATGAGAGTTAACTTTCCTCCCCATCAGAATTACATATATTTAAGATGAAGGTAAGAAAATATCATCCCCTTTGCTCCTTCTCTTTACATGCTTTTAATCTTCCAAAGTTTCATTTGTAGTCTTTAGATTGGATTTCTAGGTAATTCCTAAGAAAGAAGGATGCCAAACCACTTACGAGCTGGTAAAAACCCCATCCATTATAGACTCAGAGCATTCGCTTTCCGTTTCCAGCAGCTTCCAGTAAGTGGGCCCACGTCACATGTGCTGGCCCCAGTGATGGTAGTGTTGTAAGAAGCACTGCCATTTTTGATTGAATTTAGCCATTCTGGAATGACGTGTGTATGAAGTCGGCTCTTGCATTACTGTGGCCTTTATTATTGCTAATGCATTCTGACATTACAGGTGTAGCCTTGGCTCTCCCAGAAAGGGCAAGGCTGCTTTTACCAAGCTAAAGAGCAGAATTTATGAAACTGTTATACAGTGAGATCAGTGTTCACCTTTAGTTACTAAGCAGAGTAAGGGAAATAAATGCTTTTGTAGAAAAGATAGCCAGATGACAGAGCTTGTCCTAAATCTTTACCCAGCATTGTTTTAGAAAGTAGATCACTTAGTTTGTTCTCCTGTAGAGGACTAGGGCGAATGGATAGAAGGTTCAGGAAAGTAGATTTCAAGTCTTAGAGAACTCCTGAAAATGAATTGATAGTCTCTTAGGGGAGTGAGCTTCCTGTTCAGGATCAGCATTCAAGTAAAGGTTGGATGATCATCGTGGATGATCATCGTCAGGGTTGTTGATGAGGGGACTCCTAGGTCATGGGTGGGAACACATAGCCCACGATCACTGCTTGCCTTTTCCTTGTCCTAGATTGTGACAGCAAAAAATAGCATCTTCCCTGGTTATATTTGACTTTATTAGTACCTGGTGTACTTGGAGGACCCATGAATGCTCAGTGACTATTCATTATTTAATCTCTGCTTCCTGCATTTTAATTTGAATAAAAACTGTTCTTGTTCAGTTCAGGAAAACCACCATTTCCAGCACCATCCTGGAATGAGTTGTCAGGATAGCCCCATTTTCTGTATGGTCATCAAGATCCATATGAAAATAAAACATTTAAGACTTTTGGCTAGGAATTATATAAAATGGATAATGTACTTTCTTACTTTATTAAGCAGACTATCTGGAATATAATTTAATCCTGGAATATAAATTAATCCTGATGACTCTGTATTATCATTTTAGATGTAAATGTTTATACGGTGTCGTAAGCCTAGTTCTTTTTTCACTACCTGTTGAAATATAGATATGTTATATATTTGTCCCCTACTCGAAACACTCCACTGATGCGAAATGGCCCCAAACCAATAAGCTTTTTGAATATTTTGTTTGCTTTTCACAGACCCTTTTGACATTTGCTGTTAGGCTTTCTTGGCTATCACGTCTTTGTTTCATAAGTGTCTGTGCTAGCTGGCTCAGTCCTCCTTTCTCATTTGCAGCTTTTATCTTGTACGATTTGGACACCAGATAACTAAGCTTGTGTATAAGATAAATAGTAAGTAGTGTGGATAAAGCTTCGCTATATGTAAAACATATGGAATTTGTAACATCTCTTTTGGCTTCCCTAATTTCTTCTCCCTTCTCCTGGTACCTCCTCTCTGTTGGTTTTCTCCTTTTTTCAAGTTAGAGGTGATCTTAGCGGGAGAAGCTCTGGAGGGGTTGGTCTTATCTTTGACCACCTTTGACCTAAACCATGCCGCTGCCTAGATATCAGGGTCTGCTTCACAGGATCAATTTAAAAAGTATGAAATGGGGTCAAGTGCGGTGTCTCACACCTGTAATCCTAGCATTCTAGGAGGCTGAAGTAGGAGGATTGCTTGAGCTCAGGAGTTTGAGAGCAGCCTGAGCAAGAGCAAGACCCCGTCACTACTGAATATAAAGAAAAAGTAAGGCTGGGTGTAGTGGCTCACACCGTAATCACAGCACTCTGGGAGGCCAAGGTGGGTGGATTGCTTGAGCTCAGGAGTTCAAGACCAGCCTGAGCAAAAGCGAGACCCTGTCTCTAAAAACAAAAATAGCCAGGAGTTATGGAGGATGCCTATAGTCCCAGCTACTTGGGAGGCTGAGGCAAGAGAATCACTTGAGCCCAAGAGTTGGAGGTTGCTGTGAGCTGTGATGCCACAGCACTCTACCGAGGGTGACAAAGTGAGATTCTGTCTCAAAAAAACATAAAAAAAGAAATTATGAAATGGCACAGCTAGAGGATTCTGAAGGTCATCTGTTTAAACCCTTGTTTTACGGAAATGAAGGAATCCAAAGCACAGAGTAGAGATTGGTGAGGCCAGGTTTCATGACATGCTAGTGTCAGGGTTGGACTCAGCATCCAGGTTTCTTGAGCCCTAGCCCACTTTGTGTCCTGCCACCTTGTTAGTTCTGTTCCCTGCTATCTTTGAGCAGAACATGTGGTTGAGCAAATATATTCTTATAAGGTAAAAAAAAATCATGGAGAAAAGTTGCTGCCTTAGGAGTAGGTTGCAAATTAAAGTACATAAAGCAAAAAAGGCTTCTGTTTATGGCAGTGTTTGGCTGTGTTTGCACTCAAGGCTGATATCGATATTGTAGGAGAAGCTTTAATCCTTTCATTCAAATTTACAAGAAGTGCTGTTTCCTTTTAGTTAAAAAAAAAAAAAAAAGTCCCAGAGAGCATTTGATTTGAGTAACCAAAAGTCTAGAAAATGTATCCAGGAGTCCTCGTCAATTTGGGGCATAATGAAATATAAAAAATACTCAATAAAAGCTCCTTTATTACTTTAACTGTTTAAATGTGGAGTTTTTAGCCATCAGGTTAATGTTTTGGTATCATTTTTTTATTTGATTGTGAGCACTTTTCCAGGTAGCTCTGCCACTCGAGCGCTAATCAGATTCCCACAGATGAATGGTGCTAGCTGCAGCCTGACATCACTGCGTTTTTGCTTCAACATTATTTTATTTGGTTTTCCTGTAAAAGTTAATAACTGCGTGTCCATGTGTTTAAACAGGCAAGGAGAGAGAGAGAAAGGACAACGAGCAGAAAACAGCAAGCGATGTCTCAGAAAGCGTGTGCCAAATTGAGGAAACGTAAAGGGATTTTTATAATTTCCAAGTATCTTGCCCTGAGAGCAAGGGTGGAGAATCAAGAAGGTTATCCTAATCCTTCAGATAACAAAAAGTGAACTTCCCATTGCTTTCCAGACAGAGCTGGAAGGAATTTGAAATGAGTTATCATTGATTTAGAGGAGAAGGCAGAAGGGTGCTCAATAGAACTGATTTGCTTAATGGTGAGAATTGTGTAAATTTTGCGTTAATCATAAGTAAATTACATGCTCATTTGGCATCTCTTAGATTACCAAGATTGGTGAGAGCATCAAATATGGGCATAAAGGGAGGGTAATTGGTGGGGCCACACCTACGGTGCATCTTAGAAGGGTACAGGCAAAACTTACTAAATGCAGAATACAAATGTCCTCATACAATAACTAAGAAAATGCCATGAAGGCTATGTTAAACAGTTTGATGAAAACATTTCAGATTGTATATGAAA
>CAUYRH010104401.1:0-19442 GCA_963574655.1 Perodicticus potto
AAAGATGGAGACTTTACCTCTTTCATGTTTACATGGATGGAGCTGGAACATATTCTTCTTAGCAAAGTATCTCAAGAATGGAAGAAAAATTATCCAATGTACTCAGCCCTACTATGAAGCTAATTTAAAGGTTTCATATGAAGGCTATAACCCATCTATAGCACAAGAATATGGGAAGGGAGGGATGGGGGAGGTTGGGGTGGAGGGAGAGTAATTGGTGGGGCCACACCTATGGTGCATCCTAAAAGGGTACAGGTGAAACTTACTAAATGCAGAATACAAATGTCTTCATATAATAACTAAGAAAATGCCATGAAGGGTATGTTAAACAGTTTGATGAAAACATTTCAGATAGTATATGAATGGAAACATTTCAAAAGAAAATAGACTAGTGGCCAAGACACTTATACAAAAATCTTCAATGTCTAGTCATCAGGGAAATGCAAATCAAAACCACAATGAGTTATCATAACTACAGTGAAAATAGTTTTTATCCAAAAGTCCCCAAACAACAAATGCTGGAGTGGATGTGGAGACATAGAAACTCTTATACACTCTTGAAGGAGATTTTCAGGTTGATGAATTAGTTAATAATCACAGTTGGCCGGGATTCTTAGTCTCCTAAATCTCTTGACCAATTCAAAAAAACTAATCGTTCACAAATCATTTCTAGTTTAACTAAAAGACAGAGGTACTTCCAGGGGTAATGTGCACTGTTCCCAGATAATATTTGGAACCAGAAACCCTTCAATGAACCCGCAGTCGTGTCTTTCAGCTTTCCCATTTCTGGTTTAGAAACATGAATTTTCTGCTGTTGGTCCCATCACTGCCGTGGCTGTTATTGTCCAGGCTTTTGGACTTAAACATTTTTTGTTAGAGGAAACTGAAGGAGTAGTGATGTTACTCTGCTTAAGTGTGTATATTTGTTCTAAATGCCGGTTGATCACATTTTTTATTATTATTTTACTAAAGTTTACGCAATGAAATATACACAAGTCTTAAGTGCATCATTTGATGATTTTTGGTAAGCTTGCACCAATCAATTCCAAACTCTAATCAAGATGGGTAATTGTAGTTAACAAGTCTTTATATAGACTATTTCAAAACCATGAAGGCAGAAGATTTGGAATATTCCTAAAACAAAGAAATGATATATATTTCAGATGATGATATCCCAATTGCCCTGATTTGATCATTATGAATTGTATGCATATATCAAAATATGTAGTATTATATGTACCCTAGAAATACTTACAACTATTATGAATCAGTAACAAATTAGTTAAAAACCTTTTTCTTATACCTGAACGTTTCTTACTGTTTCTTTTTAGACAGACTCCACCATCCCACAAGTAAACACTGTTTTGATTTCTATCATCATAAATTTGCTTATTCTTGATATCACCAACATAGCAATTTTAGTGGATGTGAAATGTATCTCATTGTAGTCTTGATGCTCAATTTCTTTCTTTTTTTGGCTGGGGCTGGGTTTTAACCCGCCACCTCTGGCATATGTGGCCGGCGCCTTACTCTGTGGAGCCACAGGTGCTGCCCAATGCTCAATTACTTGATGACTAATAATGAGTGCCTTTTCATATAATTATTTTTCAAGTATATATTCTTTGTAAGCATTCTTTGAAAATATTTACTACTTTTAAATAGATTGTATTTCTCCTTATTAAGGAGCTATTGGTGGTTTTCTATCTTCAAGTCCTTTGACAAACAGACATACGAATTGTGAATACTTTTTCTCACACTCTGGCTTGCCTATTTATTTTCTTAGTGCTATGTTTTCATATAGTTTAAAAAATGTGATAAGACCTAATTTATGAAATTGCTTCATTTCTATTATAGTTACTACTTTTTCTGTGTCCTCTCTGATATAATTTGGGGAAAGTAATTCTTAGATGTTCCCCTATAATCTCAGTTCCAAATAAATTTTGTATAGGCAGGTATCAAAGTTTATTTTATTTGTGTGTGGCTATCCAGTGACATACTATCTTAATAGAAAGTTTTCATTTTCCATAGATAGCTTCAGAAAATTTACAGAAATTAAGATACTTGTGGATATATGGACACATTTCTAGACTCTTATCTTGTCCACTGATCTATAAACCTTAACCAATATGATAAGGCAGTAAAATAAATTAAGAGGTATATACATTGGAGAAAAAGAAATAAAACTGTCCCTATTTGAAGAGGTCAGAGTTAAGAAGTGAACTCTCAAGTTTATAGAATGAAAGTTAAATACACAAAAGTCAATCCTATTTCTTTGTACTAGCAAGAAATACGTGGGGGCTGAAATTAAAATTGTGATGTCATTTTCAATTCATCTTAAAAAAAATAAAATAATTGTAAGCAAAAATGGCATATACATGTGAGTGGGGCATTTATAGAAGACACATCAAATAAAGATATTCCTTGGTAGAAATCAGTTTTTGAGAAGGTCCAGATACGTTCTGCTCCCTTCAGTGGCTCCCACAAAGCTTTGTGTAAAATCAGTTAAAACACAATGAGTTCAGCTGTTCTTATCGAAGTTCGGTCAATTTTTCTTGACTAAATGAGTCTCAAGCTTTGATTAATTCTCGTGGTTCTATAAACCTGATCTTTTGCATCTTGCAGTTTTTGCAAAAATTCTTATAGAAATGTCACAAATATTATTTTCAAAAGACAATGATGAATGCAATATAAAATATTTCTAAGCCACAAGGAAATGGGACAGTTCAACTGAAATGCATATAAAAATTGTAGTAATAAACCTTTAATCATTTTACATACTGAAATTAACAGAAACAGCATATGGAGGTAGGAGGAAACAACATTCTTTCTATTTAAAAAATAAAAGAAGCTTAAGATATTCGAGGAAATCTATAAATTAAGAGAAAGAAAATTTGAACAATTAAATTACACAAAAATTCACGTAATAATTTTTTAAATTGAAGAACAATTTTAAAAAAGATTACACATATCCATATAGATAAGTAATTAAATGCAAAAGATCAGAGGAAGTTTTTGATAATGAAACACAGAAAGAATAAGAAACAAATGAAAGAGAGAATGAGAGATATGCAGTGAGGAAACTGGACCCATACTGCTGGGGAAACACAGTTAAAAACAAACCTGTTGCCAATCCAGAAAACCTCCCTAGAAAAGAAGCGAGAGAAAATTGCTTCATTATTGAATAAGCATTAAACCCCAACTCAGATGTGCATAATGGGCAATCATGTAGAGACTGCAAAGTCAGAAAAAAATTATATCCTTTTATAATATATAGCCAAGCAGTTTCAAGCCATCTCATATGGGCTCTAAAGATAAATAGTCTTCAATTAAGATGATTTGACAGCACCATTTGTCACAGAGATTACCCTAAATATACCTAGTCATTGGAAGTAGCCACTTGTGTTATTTTATTTGCCTTCATTCAACTGAAAAGTGAAGTTCCCTCTTTATGACAGGAGACAGATTTACAACATAGAACCAGGTGGCAGCTGAAGTTAGGCTCTTATAGTTCCATAGGAATGGAGAGATAAGGATGCTTTCTCTCCTGCTAATTAGATTTCCAAGGCATGGCTCTTAGGTTTTTTAAGCTGACATGCCAGTAGAACATTTGAAGCTAGAAGCCAATGGTAACTATTAATATTAAGAAGAAGTAAATAAGCACTTAGATTTTTATATTGTTTTTTTAAGGTAAAAGTGGTGATGTGTTGAATTGGTTGAATTGTATCCCCCAGGGGAAAAAAGAAATTGTTGTAGTCTTTACCTCCAGTAACTCAAAATGGGTTATTACATCAAGATGGCATCATTACAGAGATAGGCCAGGTTATAAAGAGGTCATTAGGATGGCCTAATCTAGAATGACTAGTGTCCTTATACAAATGGCAAATTTGGAAACAGAGAAGGACACAAATAGAAGGAATACAATGTGAAAAGACTTATAGAGAAAGCAGCCATCCATAGGACAGTAAGAGAAGACTGGAACAGATTGTTCCTCAGAGCCCTCAAAAGGCCACGACCCTACAGGGATTTTGATTTCAGACTTCTAGATGACAGAACTGTGAGAGGAGGCATGTCTATTGTTGAAAGGACCCAAATGTGGGTACTTTGTTACAGCAGAACAAAAAGAAAAAAGTGAATAGCAGGGGTAAAATAGGTAAAATAAAGGTATTTTTAGATAAATCCGTGGGAATTTCCTACCAGCAAATTCTCATTAAAAGAAAATATAAATGACATGGAAAGAAAGTGATCCAAGAAAAAAGTTATAAGATGTAATAGGAACAGAGTTCAAAGCAGCAATAAATAGAAAGTGCCATGAGCATTTAAAATTATTAGTAACATCTTATGGATTTAAAAAGAAAACTTCAGTCAAATATTGTATGATGGAATGAGGACTAAATGTAGTCAATGTGTTTAAAATTTCTTCTATTGTAAGGGAGAAGGAAAAATAAAATGATTTTTAGACTTTAAAAAAGTATGCAGACTGGAATCTCTACAGTAACTATGTACAGAATAATAAAAGTTTCGGATATACCTAAAAAGACAATAAATTATGACAAAATAATTAAGGAAAAGATGACGAGAACAGAGAAAAGGAAACATGGAAATACTAGAGAAAATCAAATGCACAGACAGGATCAGAGATAAACATTCAAATACAGGGTGAGCATCTCAAATACAGATACCTGAAATCTAAAATGTTCCAAAATTTGAAACGTTTTGAGTACTAACACGAGACGCAAAGGAAATGCTCAGTGTAGCATTTCAGGCTTCAGAATTTTAGGTTTTAGTAGTTATCATGAAATATTATAATTATAATTGAATTATATAATTCAATAATTATAATGAAAATATTTCAAAATCCAAAAAAATCTGGAACACTTTTGGCCTCAAACACTTTGGCTAAGAAATACTTATCCCATATAGCAATAATTATACTAACTATCAATGAATAAAATTATCTGGTCAAAAGACAAAAGTGTTGTGTTATGTGTTTTTTCCACAATTCATATATAACACATCTGGTTGCAAGAATATTGAAAAAAAATTGGAAAAGTTTCATTTTTTTTTTATAGAACATAATTGCTCAAACCAAAGATGTAGATATATTAGTATAAGTCTGATTGTTCTATAGGGCTGCACATTTTCAGATGAAAAGAAGACAACTGGATGGTGATTCAATTCCCCAGATTGAAGTATTTATTTTAATTGTATAGGCAATTAATAGCAAATTCTCAAAGTATATAAAGACAAATTTGCATAAAGTAATTTTAAATATTGATAAAATATGACTTTAATTGATACAAACTATTTTTTCTCTGTGTAATTGGAGCATTCTCTATAATTGCATTTTATAATTACCACTTGGAGACTCTTACAGTGCTTACTCTGGGAACTAAAACTCTTATTGTTAGTTAAATATATTAGTGTTGGACATCCTTTGGCTTAAGCTCCTCATGTGGAATTGAGGTCCATAGATACGAAAGAATTGCTTGAATAGCATTAGAAAAATATCTCCGATTGTATGTGAAGCCTGCACACTGTACTCCATGACTGAATTATTGTACACAGCTATGACTCAATAAAAAATAATTAAAAAAATAAATAAAATCACAAACACACACAAAAAAATAAAAAATAAATAAATGTTAAGTCTTGCAGTACATTGTGGCTGATGCCTGTAATCCTAGGACTCTGGAAGGCTGAGCTGGGTAGACTGTTTGAGCTCAGAAAAAAAAAAAAAGAAAGAAAGAACAGTGTTAAGAGATTAGTCAACATTAGTAAAGAGTGAGAGATCAGTCTTGACTTTCTATCCAAGGCTCTTGGCACTATTTCACATTGTCTGCAGTTTTAATCATTTCTGCACTGGAAGAGAAGAGATGCCACAAACATTTCATTCTCTTACTGGTATCTCAGAGTAACTATTTAATTTTGGCTCCATGTTCTGGATGAACTTTTATGCAGTGGGGACGTGGTCTCATAATATAGTTTACATCGCCTTCTCCATACCAGACTTGAATGTGGGCTTGGAGAAAACAGAAAGGAAAAAATAACTTTTACTTTCTTGTTCTGCCACTTACCTACTAAGTTTGGTGACTTAATGGAACCTTATATCTGCCAACTTATCTTCTTTATCCTAATTGTTCTACTTTTTTAGTATTTTGCCTAGATTATCCCAATAGTATTCTAATTGTATTTCCTGCATCTATTTTGGTTTATTTATAATCTCTTATTAAAAAAAAACAAGAAATCTTTTAAAAGCATTTGTCCATTATTCTCCTTCTCTACTGTCTTCAATCACTTGCTCTTACATTTAGAAAAATCCCAAATGTTTGTGTCTGCATAATAAACTCTTTGTTATTTCTGTAGCATCATCTGCCCTTAGTCCCCTTTAGGTCCTTTTGTCACGTTCAGTCATCATGGACTCAGGATCTTCAGGACTTTAAAGAATCTCTCTATCTGGTGTCAGGATTTTGCCGATGTTGTTTCTTCTGCCTGAATAAGTCTGTTACGCATTCATCACCTACTTAACTTCTGCTCATGCTTCCGTCTTCAACATGAGCCTTTTCTTCAGAAATATGTTTCCTAATAAAAAGCAATCTAAATTAATATCTTTTATCAATTAGCCCTTAGTTATAGGAAGTAGGCACGCAGACCATCCACCGTGATTCCCAGAACAAGCCCAGATAGCTGCCTCTGTCATAATCAGGAAGATGGGGAATCATGAGGCCATAACAGGAATGAATGACCTCTAGAACAAACATTATGTCATCATTGACCTGCACTTACTAACTCCACAACTCCTCACATCCTACACAGCATGTAACTAGGCTGAAATTACAATGAAGAAAAAGAAAATCAACTCTACAATCATGTTTCTAGCAGCAACAGGCCCAAGAAGTCTCACGCCTGCCTTCAGTATCTCATTTTGGGTTCTCTAACTCATGGAATTCAACTTGCATTTGAAACCCTGCCTGTGAGCTTTCCAGCTTCTGTATAACAGGAAGCATACCAGAGGAAGTTCAAAACAGGTGCTGAGTATTGATCACTGCATCTACAATAGATTCTTCTTACATTATGGTAGTGTACTCTTCTTATCATGACTTTACTTGCTGCAATATGCTATAGCCTACTTGCTTGGTGGTCCGCTTTCTTTTGTATCATCCACCTCCTGTATTAGATTAAAAGATTCATGATGATATGGACCAGTTTTGTAAACTATTATTCTAGTTCCAGACCTGCAGAGATTCACAGTATATATTTGTGGAAGAAATTAATCAGAAGCATTAGGACATGATCATTTCCAGATGGAGTCACAACTCAGTTCATTTACTAAGTTGTTAAACAAACGTAAAAACTTCCTAAACTATGTGATCTTCACCAACATGTGTGAAAATTAGGTTAATAAAGAGGCATGAATAATACCCACCTCTCTATGTTTTTCTCTTATATCAAGCATTATATGTTATCAGGTCCTAAAATTGTTGGCATGGCAAGCAAGATTGTGCCAAGTATCTGGTACTCACACCTAGCCTATGGCCCCACGGGCCTTTTTTCTAAGATGGGGTTTGGCACCACATACCATATTTGGGCATGTGTGAATAATGCATAAATGTATACACACACATACATACATATATATGAGTGCACAGTATATTATGTGTGTATGTATACATGTGTACATATACACTCGTGTACATGGCACTCATGTTTTAGGAGCAAACTTTCTGGAAACAAAAACCATTTTAATTTTTAAATCAAATTTTTACTTGTCTATATTTAGGTACTTTATATATTATAAAGGAATTTTAGCATTTATATTTTTTACATATTAAGGCTCAAGAAAATTTATGTAACAAATAATTATAAAACACAAGAACAGATACAAGGCACAAGAAATCTTGTGTGCCAGTAACAGATTTATGAAATTTATCCATAGAGGGCCAAAAATTCTTTGTCACTATCAATATCAGAAGTATCATCTTCTTCAATGTCTTCATTATTGGGGTCTTCTGAAGAGTCACTTTCCTCATCTGAGTAATTTCCATCACCCTCGGTTCCATGCATAGCACTGCTGATATCGCATTTTAAAAACGATTTCACAGGCGCTTCCTTCTTGACAACATTCTGCAATCTTAGGATCCAATCACAAACCTGGGCGATAGACACTTTCTTGATTTTCAATGTAGGTTTAAAATATTACCAGCTGATGGTATCCACAACATCCACTTTTTCTTCTTTAGCTCCCTAAAGGGCTTGTTTACTCACACATCAAGAGGTTCCATTGGCTGGTGAACTCACCGGGTTCACAGAATGTTGAATTTTTCAGCCGACTGACTGACTGTGATTACTTAAGTACTTTGTGTGACCTGGCCCTTGAAGTGATCATAAACAAGCAAAGTTGTTGTTTAAGTATTCCTTCAGACTTCGTTAAACAAGATTTTCACACCTCCTTCATTCATCCATCCTTTTTCATGCAGATGAGCAACAACTCCACTTGAAATCTTCTCTTTCAGAAACTTTTCACTAAAGGTGATCATACGGGGAGTATCTTTGTCTCATCTGCACAGTGGGCTAGAAAAACAGTGAAATGTGTTTTCTTTTCTGGCCATAAGAAAAGCAGCCACAGTCTCGCTCCTTTGACATCCACAGTGAGTGGGACTTATTGGTGATTTGTGGCAGCTTAAAATTATAAGTCTTTCAATGATTAATAGCATAAGAATAAAATTCTCAAACTTGAATCTCCTAGCTGCTGAAAAATTGGGGGCATGTTTTATTCAAACGTTCTCTCTTCCTAAAGTAAAGCACTGTTTAGGTGTCCCTGAGAAATTATCAATATCTTTTTCTCATACAGTTCTGTTACCCTCTTCTTGTATGATCTTGTTTGAAATGGAGACCTCAGTTTAATGCTGCTCAGGAACCCAGGTCTTCACCTCCGGCTCCACATCTGCACACTTCGGAGGTTTCAAAGCGCTTTCTTCGGTTTGGGCACCTGAAGATTTTCTTCCTGCAGCCTCTATAACCTGCTGATACTGCCATCAGGTGGGAGAAGGCCCAAAGCATCTTTTGGCTGCTCAGTTGCCATGCTCTTTAGTATACTTAATAAATCTTACCTGAAAGCTTGCAGTGTACAAAAGCCATTCGGATCTTTCCCAAAGGATTTGCCAATAATTTTTGTAAAGTTATCAGCTAGAATGTTAGTTCTCACCTAAAGTGTATAAAGGGACACATGTCATTCTTTGTTGGCTGAAAAAGGCTTGTGTTGCAAGTTTGTCAGAAGTTCAACAAACTTGATTACCAATTGCCATAATCCAGGGTGTTGTTTTGCATACTGATATTGTTATTGTTTTCTGGAGCTACACTTTTAACTCATGAGCATGAATGAAAAAATTAAAAAATTTTTATATAAACACAGAAAATTAGTACTACCCATGTATAATGTGCATCCTTTTTTCCCCCTCAAAATTTAGGACAAAATAATCTGCATTACACAAAATTTTGGATGAAAAAATCTGCAAAACACAAAATACAGTGTATCGATTATGTCTTTGCTGTCATACTCAGTTGTCATTGCTCAGGTAATCCTAATTCTAACAAAGGGCTTAGTGTCTCCACCTCATTTCTGGCTGAACTTACCCTGCAAATCACCTACCGCAGTCGTTGGGATGCATGGAAGTGGGGGAAATTCTCTGAGTCATTGATGTCCCCTGCCATTCCTGGGTGAATGACAAGTTCAAACTCGGTGCAGTAGAAGCCATTCTCACCATAATCTACTATTTATACTTTTCTGTTCAAAACTTCCCCCTTTTAGTCTGTTTTTCAAACCTTTAAAAGAACGGCTCACAGTAGAGTGTTCATTCGGATGCAGAGGTGTGAGTGATGGACAGTGGAGATTACTTAGCAATTAAAAACCCTATTTTACAGTTCGATGCATCCTCTTCTGTCTGTAGATATGGTAACTTGACATGGAATTAGTAATTTGCTGGGACAAAGGTTCCCAGGGTCTGCCTATACTGCTGTCTTAGGATTCCATTAAATCCAGGTTCCCAAATTTCAGCCTGCTGTCTTCTCTCTAGCGTAAATTCCTAGTTTCTTGACAGTTTCATAATTGTTTACAAATGTCTTAATTAAACACAAGCTATGCTTCAGGAAAAAGAATTAGAACACTATCAACATAAAGGATTACAGGGGAGAGGGAGAATCCAGACAGAGCATTTTCTGTCCTCAACCAACAACTGTGGATTGGAATAAAGATGGAGGAAAATACCAAGGGGAAGGCTTCTCTGTACTTCTAGGTGAGATAAGACAAACACTAGTTTACTTCTCCCTCTTCTCTAAAGAAAGCAGGTACTGTAGCCTGTAAAAGTCCATTATTAGTCTCTCCTTCTAATTCAACCCCTTGATGCTTTTTACTTCCCAAATGCACTACTGCTGTGCAATACTGGATTTCTGGTAAGAGTGCTACTCTCGGAACCACTTCCCTAAGATTCTTCCAAGCAGGGTTTGAGAATGATAGCCTCCACTCTGGTCCCCAAAACATCCATCAAGCTCTTCAGACCTCACATCTTATGTGGGCAGAAGGAGGATGGGATCAAGGCAACCCTTGAGAAATAACTGTCTACCCAAGTAAAAGGTCTCTCCTAGGTGGCGAGGAGCTGGGATGGGATGAGATCAGCTTTCCCCTTAGGAGGTCCTGTGAGTTCCCATACTGAAACAGTGTCTCTTGAAGTTATTGAAGCTGCCTTCTTCACAGGAAATTGGGCTGCACCTTGAAACTTTAGAGGAAAAGGGAATCAAATAAGAAAATCATGTATCTGGCATTCTTGGAGTGTTTCGCATGCATATTAAACCTGAAGTTGATTTGGAAATGTTGATGTTGTCATTTATTATAATTTATTTATTTTCCAGAGTGGCTGAAGTTACCATGTTTATATACATTATTTCTAGTGTACCTAATCCTTTTTTTCTAAATTACTGCATCTGGACCATAGAAACCCATAGGAAGACTTGATATCCATGCCAGTTATACCGTCTAGCTTTATTTCTGCCCATGACTTTGATCATTCTCTTAGTGAACTATTTCATTGAATTCCAGTTACTACAGCTTTACACCCCACTAGCAGCCCATAGACTGCAGAGGAGAACGTCTCTCACTTCTGAGAAGTCCTATATCTAAGACATATTTGCTCTCTTTCTAACTCCATCCACCCATTTCTCTATATCTATGGTTTCACTTCCATAATAGTCTTATATTAATATGAAAGCTTTTATTAATATCTATTTTCTAAAGTAAACTGCTTACTAAAATGAATCCTTCCTATGCCAAAGACATCATCCCTCCCTAAAAGACCTTGCTCCTGTATTTATGACTCACTTTCCAGCATCATTAATCTTAATATTCCTCCAGTCTTGCTCCTCTGCTGTCTTGTATATGACTGCCCATGTTATGTTTTGAATATCATTTTTACCACATCACTCCCTTTCAAAACACTTCAAAAACCATTTCCTTCAATAGCCTCCAGTTTTTTAAGGTCGTCTCTATTTTAATTCCCCCCTTTAATTCTGTAGCATATTTGACATTTTCCCCAAATGTAGTCTCTACTGTATTCACAAAATAGCGACAGTGATTCAAATCCAATGATTCACATGGCATTGTGTCGGGTGGCCATCAGGACATTCTTGCAAAGTTGATACATAAAGTTCATTTCTGCTGTCATAAGTTCAGGTTGTTTCTTATATCTGAATTGTGATTTTCTTATCTCTCAGGTTATCAAAATCTTAGTTTTTTTTTTTTGGTCTAACTTTAGATCTATCTCCTATTTTTTTTATAAAGTCCTATTTTAACATGCATGTTACTTCATACTCCTTTTTTCTGAATATTTTAATAAATTTAGGATATACCAACATTTTTAATTAATAAGGGTTTGTTCAATTACAGGTAACACAACTATACTAACTTTAAAGCAGAAAGAGAAAAATGCATACGTGCTTACTAAATAGTTAGAAGCCCATTGATTAAGCTTCTACAAAAGCTGTATCAAAAAATACAACTAAACTGGAAGGCTAGAGAAACTGCTACCTCTGCCACAGTCAAGGGGGATGAAGAAACCACTGTGCTTGTTGACTACAGGAATATTCACTTTATGTAGAAGCTGCAAACTGAGCAGAAGAAAGATGCTCCTACAACGGCTGAGTGCCAACTACACATGACTCCTAGATTCACTCAAAATTGAATCCTACATCCCATACCCTAGCATAGTGGCATAGATACCAAGATCTCCATTAATGGGACCAAAGAAACACCAAATACTTCCAGGATATTGTTTTCAAAAGTACAGTTTTTGCCTTCCTGTCAACTTACAAAACATTTATGTGTTCACCCAATTGGGTGAGCTCTGATAATCTTTGAAATGCCAGTTACAAGAGATTCTGAGGAATTGAATATTTACTCTTCAGTTTATACAGTATATCAAGGAGAGGGCTGGATACGGGTTATTAATTCTCCACAGCCAATTAGTTCTCCACAGCCAGTTACATTTGTATTACTTTGTTATTGTTCGATACATAATAATAATGTCTTCCCAAATACTGCATATGATTACTTGATAAATGGTTAACTGGGATGATATCATGTTGTAGAAGAAGAAGGAAATACCAAATTAAAGAGGATTTGGTTCTGGTTTATACCTTAGTCCTACAACAGCCTTTTTTGTTTGTTTGTTTAATCACAGAAGCAGGTTCTCAGCTTCGTTAAGCCACATTTAATTTGACAAGATTTTACTAGGTAATATCTCGGTACTCTCCTGATACGCTATAATCCTATGATTGATCAAGCTATGTCCTTTTCAAGTAGACAAACCATCTGCTTTATGGAAGAAAATTATGTTTGAGTATTAAATGCTCACTTGTGTGTTTCGATTCAAAAGGTACTAGAGGAGGGATTTGAGAGTCATACAACATTGACATTTTTTTTCTCTGAAGAGTGGTTGCATGAAAATACTTTTATTCTTTTTAATGATAGGTATCAACTTGAAGTGCCTTGTCTAACTGCTGTTTGAATGACTTTAACAAGTTACATGAAGCACTTCCAGTAAAAACTATATCCCTAGATCTAATTGTACATGACTTAGAGAGGGTCAATACTATTCTGACTTTTCCCCAATACAAAATAATACTCTCTTGACTTGCATTCCTGCCGTATGCTCTCAGACATCGATCCCCCACTTAGAATGATGGATCTTCCCTATCTTTTGGTATCACTGGCAGCCAGTCCTCCAACAGATGGGACTCCACTCACTCTCTGTGGATGCTCTCCCTAAATAACTACCTGTTGGCTGAGTGTAACTAGATTTGGAGACTGATGCCTATATTATTACACAATAAGATAGTTTGGCTTGAGCTTTACAGTGATTCTAAGAATAAACCAGGCAATACTAAAACCCACATTTAAAGTGGCAGTCTAGTATTCATCATTTCTAATTTCACCTGGAATGGTTTATATAACTTCTGAAGTTACTTATTAACGTTTTAATTAATTTTAAAGATTTTAACTAATTTTTAAAGATGTTAATTAATTTTAAAAATTTTGGGAATTTTTTATCTTGTATTAAATCTTGATTAATTTTATGCCAGCTAGCCTAAGGAAGAAGGAATTCTCCACTAAAGATGATAATTTCTCCCTTAAACTCCATAGAAAACAGGAAAGCCTCAGCAACTGATGTTTAAAATAAAACACTCTAATGAAAATCTTACAAAAATGCACACAAATTTGTAGATTATTGTCAGCATTCTTATCTTGCATATGTGCCAAATTCTTTTTTTTTTCAAACCCTTGATGGTTAAAGATATTTAACAAGGCTCTTATCAACACCAAATTAGTTCACGTATCTTGCCTCGTCAAATAATATTGCAGTAAGTAAGATACATTTGTACGTTAGGTAACTAAGGAAAGAAAGCTTTGAAGACTCTTGAGAATAATATTTCACACAGGAGATTAGTAAATATTTTAATTTCCAAAGATGAATATTGAATCCACTGGAACAGAGAGTCTTCATCATAAAAGAATTAGAAATAAGTGAACTTCTCATGAAAATTAAAGTTCAGCAATGATATTAAAATAAACCAATGGCAGACTACAATTGTTTCATTCAAAACAATTGTAAGATATTTGTAAAATATTACAGATAAGTAACTTCAGAAGTTATATTTAATATTGATTCCTAGTAGAGTATTTGGAAATTTTGTCAACTGGATTGATTTCAGTGACCAGGAAGAATATCTTCAAGTCAAAATGAGTTAAGTAGTAAGAACACAAAATTATCCCTTACAATAAGCAGCTCACCAGTAGGGTTATTTTATGTTTGGGGTCCTCCACCCTCCAATGTTGCCTTTCTAAACATTACTTAGGGACTGGAACATAACCAGCCCAGAAACACTGGTATTTCTTTTGGTCATTTTATTTTTATTTAAATTTTTTTATTATTATTATTTCCTTTTTAAGAAAGAAGTATATTCAGGGTGTGTTAGTTTAATTTTATTTCTCAAGACTCATTGATCAGAAATGGGCCACGTACCAATATCATAGCTCTAAGCATCCATGGAATTCCAAGTATTTCATATTTTGAGATTCTAAAGTGGAAGCCAGACATTGCCGGAAATCAGATCAAAAGGAGGAGAATGGATGGTGGGTAACTGCATTCTCTATTGCTAATGTAACAGTATTAATAAAGGACTAAACGTAATGGTTTAAATTAATATGAATATATCATTTCATAGTTCTGGAAGCCATAAATTTGATAAAGTTCTCATTGGGCAAAAATTTAGATGCTCACCTGATTACGTCCCTTTCTGGGGACTCTAGGAGAAAATTTATTTTCTTATCTGTCTGATTTCTAGGGGCTATTCACGTTCCCTGGAATGAGAAGATTTTGTGTCCTCAAAATCACAAGTAACTTGCAAGGTTTTAGTCATAACACATCTCAGTGACACTACTTTTTCCTCTTCTCTTTTACAAACTCTCATAAATCTTGAACCCACACAAATAGCAAGGGATATTCTCCTATCTCAGAGTTGGTTAATTCTATTAATAACTGCAATTCCAATTCTCCTACGCCTAGGATGAAAGCATGCAGAGTCTCTGGGGATCAGAATGAGGACAAATTTGGTAGCCTATTTTATATCAGAGTTGTATAATATTACAAGGGGCACAATGATGGTAAATTCGAGGAATCTACATTTTTGAGTACCTCCTATGTACCCCTTGATGACTGCTGGTTATCATATTTTGCCATGCAAAATGTGCTCCAGCGGATAATACACCCACATTTTTGGTCCAATCTTTCAGGAAAATGCCCCTGGAGAAAGTGGCTGGTTTTCGCCAAGAGAGAAAAATCTAGGGAGGGCAAATGCTCCCCTGGAAAATAAGCAGACCTCACTGTCCTCCCACAGTCACCAAATCTGTGAAATCGGCCCCTCGATTCCCTCGTGGTGTCCTTCCCTCCCCGTCACACGAGGGCAAGGGTACAATGTCCACGGATGTGGCCATCAGGGTGGGCGCTGCCAAGGCGCTCAGTCCTCAGGCAGCCAGACGGGTCGATGGGCCTGTGGGAGGCTCCCTGTTCCCTTCAAGCGGTTGGGCTTCCGTCTCAGCCTTTACCCTGCAGGCTGTGACCTACCTGGCCAGCCCTCTCCGCCTCTCCCTCCAACCCCCATTGATACCTGAGGGAGGCCACTGGTGCTCCCACTGATCCCAGATCCTCTGGGATCCTCAGTGACACTGTGACACTAAATTTCTCTTCTTATGGCTGGATTCTTGGTTTCAGGAATCAAAGAATGAATTCAAGGACCACAGGTAAGAGAAGTAATAGTTACAGAAGATAGGAAAGCTTCTAATACAATGGAAGGGGTCCCAAATGTGTTGCTGCTGCCTCAGAGTGGCTGCTGAAGGGCTTTTAAGTCTTATCTGCCCAGCTGAACCTTGCTGGTAAACAGAGTCCTTTAAGCCTAGCTGTCTGGCCTCGGTTAAGTGGCTTTATTCCCGCCTACGTGCTCTAGTCTCCTAGTCCCTAGGGGAGTCCCTCCCACCAGCAACAGCCGTGGTCTGCACACGCTGGCACTCGGTGGTGTCCACTAACCCTCCCACTGGAGCCCCTTCAGACTCGCTGACTGCCCTCCTCCTTCTTCCCGGCCCATTTCCCTGTCCCTGCTCAAAGCCTTTGCCTCCCATCAGGACCTCATGGCCTCAGGAGGCCTGCTGGACTGACCCCCTTCCGGAGCCACCCCACCTATATAATGGACATCCTCATTTTTCCTTCAAAAATTTGGGCGATTATAAACAGCAAGATACAGCCCTTCACTCATTTTGATATTCATTCATGCATTTATCTTTTTACATAAGAATGTATACGTGTATCTGTTATGTATGTATGCCTGTGTACATTTAATTAACACTCCAGCTATATTTTGGGGGAAGTGCCTGTGTGATCTTTGATTTGAGATCTTATTATAATCTTCCTCACTGATACAATTTGCAGAATTGGTCTGTGTTCCTAAAACTCCAGTTATTCCCTACTTAGTATTCTTGTCCTTACCAAACTTACACATCTGCCTAACAACCAGTTTGTTGTCCCCAGTTTTATAATTTCCACAAGTTTTGACTATTGTGCCTCTTATTGCTCATTTTTCTTTCCTGGGCCTAACTTCTTTTATTTTAGGTTAATGCGTGAGATATCCGTGTCTCTAAATTACTTGTATTCTCAGTTCTGTGTTGCTGAGATTCTGTATCTGTCATATTATGACATTCAGAGTACAAGTATTCACAAAACTGAGGTGGTATGGAGGCACAGACATTCACATACACACATGTGCACACACAGAGCCATGTAGGCTGAGGGGAAACACATCTCTCTCTATCCTTAAACTTCACAGAATAAAGCTGCTTCAAAAAACTTTTCTTGTATTAATAAAGTGAAAATTGACATTGATGTCTAGCTAGAATTTATCATGACTTCGTTTCTATTAAAAATAATGTTAAAATTATTATTAGAAGAAAATTGAAATGAATGACACCGAGCACGATAACTTCACTCTAGCTTCTCACCACCGATACTACCCTGAAAAATGCTGCAAGAAGAGACCAAATTCAGAGTTTTCTATGTTGTGTTTCTTTTAGATTCCTCTCAATACTCTATCACATTTAATACTACTGCCAAGAATTTATATGGATTTTAAAATCAAAATATTTCTTTTCAGTCATTTAACAATATCATAATGGGAGAAAATAAATACATTGAATTCTTTATTGGGTAACGTAAGAGAAACTTCTAAAACGTTATATGCTTTTAACAAAAATTTCAAAAAGGGAGACACTTAAATTGATTCTCATGATGAAGACATTAATCAAAACTGAGATTCTGAAGCCCTTTTCAGTAATGATTCAGGTTCTAACTATCAATTTCAGCGTCGATTCTTTTTCTCTCAAATTTATCTTCTGTACGTTAGAGAAAAAAAAATAATCCAAGAACAATTTGTTGTATTCTAAGCTTAGAATTTTAATCTTACTTGTTTAATTAATATTTTATTTAAAAACATTCTGTAGTCCTAAAACTTATTTTATATATGTTACTTATAAATAAATATGTTTTAAAATTTTAGGAAGAAATTGATTGGTTTTTAGTAAGCATGTATATACCCTGTAAGGAATTTCTGTGTTATGCTGGCCGTGGTAGGATTACAATGACTACTAAGGACACTAATAGTTAGGAAAGAACAACAATATCAAACATTGGTGAATTTTATTTAGGCAATAACATTCATTATTAGTATTTCATTAAGAAATAGCAGGTTCGGCGCCTGTGCCTCAACGGGCTAAGGCGCCAGCCACATACACCTGAGCTGGCGGGTTTGAATCCAGCCTGGGCCCGCCAAACAACAATGACGGCTGCAACTAAAAAATGGCCGGGTGTTGTGGCGGGCGCCTATAGTCCCAGCTACTTGGGAGGTGGAGGCAAGAGACTCACTTGAGCCCAGGAATTGGAGATTGCTGTGAGCTGTGATGCGACAGCACTCTATCCAGGGTGACAGCTTGAGGCTCTGTCTCAAAAAAAAAAAAAAAAAAAGAAATAGCAGAAAAGTGAACGATATGATTTACTATTCTAACATGGATAAGAATGTATTGCTTTTATTCCTACAGGTAAGATTCCTTAATACTTGTTACATAGGGAATTAAACTGTAAGAATTTTGAGACTTATTCTTTGTACACATGTAAGAATCATGACAAGTAACTGGATAAAAAAAAAAACAAAAGAAAAGTAACTGGATAAAATTTAAAACCTATGTCATCTTGAAGAAATTATATTTAGAAAATTTTTCAAAATAAACTGATACAAATATTCTTCAAATGATATCTTCAAAAAACAAAAGGAAGGCATTTTATGTATTTATTATTTGAAGGAATATAAGTGAAATTTACCAAGAACTTGGATTTCTAGCCTCCTGAACTGTGAGACATAAATTTCTGTTGTTTATAAAAAAAAAAAAAAGAAAAAAAGAAATTTACCAAGAAATGCTTTTCAGTATTTAGTTTATAATCCATGGACACTAGGACCTTCTTCAAAAAGAAAAGGTAGTAGTGGATGGAGGTCACAGTTACAAGCTTGACTTAACATGTACAAAAGCAAACTAAGTAACCATATGTACTCCTATAATATATTGAATTTAAAAATAAATAAATAAATAACCATAGAGAAAAGGAAAACAAAACAAGGCAAAATATTACCAAGGATGAAGAAGTTGCTCAGATATGTGTATAAATGAGACAAGACTGACTAATGGGCTAGGCATGGGGCTCACCCCTGTACACTTACCTCTCTGAGAGGTCAAGGTGGGAGGATTGCTTGAGCTCAGGAGTTCAATATCAGCCTGAACCAGAGTGAGACCTGGCTCTGCTAAAAATAGAAAAAAAAGAACAACAACAACAACAACCAACCAACCAAACAACAACAACAACAAAACTAGCTGGGTGTAGTGGTGAGCACCTGTAGCCCCAACTACTCATAAAACTGAAGAAAGAAGATTGCTCAAGTCCGAGAGTTTGAGGTTGCTGTGAGCTATGATGATGCCATGGCATTCTACCCAGGGCAACAGAGTGAGACTATCTCAAAATAAAGAAAAGACTGACCAATGAATCAAGAAGTTTACTATACTATTCTATTTTCTGTGTATAAGTTTTAAATTTTCTACAGTAAAAGAATGTGGGGGGTTGGCTCATGTGGCTTAATGGAGTAGGGCGCGGGCACCATATGCTGGTGGTGGTGGGTTCAAACCCAGCCCTGGCTAAAAACTGCAAAAAAAAAAAAAAAAAAAAGAGAGAGAGGGAAAGAAAAAAGCCTAAGCCCAGATGACTTCCACCAAACAGCTGAAGAATTAAGACTGCACCTGTCCTGAGATC
>CAUYRH010104403.1:0-90701 GCA_963574655.1 Perodicticus potto
CTGGGAGAAAAATTTGGTAACCAGCTGTCCAGACACCCCCTGTATAGTTATGGATTGGGGAGATAAAAGACCAGGATTAGAGAGAAGTACAGAAAAAGTTGCTCCAGTGTCCAAAAGAAATTTTCTCTCCTGGCGCTCTGCTGTAAGGCAAACCTGGGGCTCTTGAGGGGTGATGACACAAGCTGGAGCCATAAGAATTTGCCCCAGGCACTCTCAGTCCAGTTTGGGCTCTGATGGGGTCCCTGTTCCAGGAGGCCTTCGCCTCTGGGGACAGGCCACCCTCCAGTGGTCACCCTTGCATTCTGGACAGGGGCCAGGTTCATTAAACTCTTAATTTTGATTACCTTTCAATTCCTACCCTTGCTTATTCTGTGCCCACTTGTATAATTTACTGTAATTTGTGTATTTGGGTGTGTGTGTGTGTTTATTTCTAAATCAAAAAATAAAACATTGGGTAAGTAAAACTATAATATTTAATTGAAGGGAAATTATAATCAGCTTATCATATGTGGCTTTTGCCATAAAAGGGTGACCATTTTATAGTAAACTTTTTAAGTCTGCAGCACATTGGAAATCAACTAAAATATTGTAGGACTGGCAATTAATTCCAAGAGGATCTAAAGATGAGGAATGGAAAATGGAGTATATGAGAGAAAAGAGAGAAAAGAATGACCCGAGAAATTAGATTCTTAGCTTCATGATTGTAAGGATTATGAAAAACTGGGTTTTCTTAAGCATTTATAGACTATCTTCTTTATATACTTTGTAGAAAAATATTGAGCACTTTCTGATGGGTGAAGGCCTTGTCTTAGAACTTGAAGATGAGATAGTTTTTGGAAGTTTCATGCATACTGTGTTCTAAATGAAATGTGTATGTGACTGTATCTGTAGAGTCTGTCCTAGTAGTGACCTCAACTCCTCAGGCCTGGTTTCCCTATGTCACCTGCACCCAATATGGAAGATGTAGAAAAGAATGGAATTTCTCCTTTATTTGCATTTTCACTTTTTATTTATTTTATTTCCTTTATTTGCACTTATTGGCTTCACCTAAAATCTTTTTCCTCTACCTTAATACTTGATACTTACCTTTTGATGTAGACTCCCCTGGGGAACCTTAGTTCTTTCTTTCTTTGTAGTTCAATAACTTTCTAATTTTCTAGAACAGCTGGACAAATTATTACAAATAATAAAATATTCTGGCATACTGAGAGTTGCTAAGTACATGAATTGTCAGTTTTCTTTATTTTTTCTTTTAGAGACAGAGTCTCACTCTATAGCCCTTGGTAGAGTGCCGTGGCGTCACAGCTCAAACAAACCTCCAGCTCTTGGCCTTAGGCGATTCTCTTGCCTCAGCCTCCTGAGTAGCTGGGACTACAGGTGCCTGCCACAGTGCCCGGCTATTTTTTTGTTGCAGTTTGGCCAGGACTGAGTTCAAACCCACCACCCTCAGTATATAGGGCCAGTGCCCTACTCACTGAGCCATAGGCACCCCCCGAATTGTCAGTTTTCAAAAAATCAAAATATATAAACTTTACAATCAATTTTCAAGTATAAAATGTAATGGCCCTATCTGAAAAGTCACAAAGTTCATGAAAAATTATGACCTTGTGTGAATAGCCCTCAATTTTATTATTATATGATACTGGCATAAATCTAGGCAACCTCTTTGACATAGGATGTAAGTTGCTTTTGAAAGAAAAGTCCTTGGTATAACTCATTATTTTTTTCTCATAAAAATAAAATTGAGACGAGTAACAGCTTATTTAATATTCTCTTTACAATCTCTCACCCTCCAGTACATGTATCCTTTAAGAATGAAGGCTACATCTCTTTCTTTCCTATATAGAGTACTTTGGAAAAATAATCTCTACAGCATAGATTCTCAGTTAGTTTAGTGCTAACTAGGATTTTTGTTCTTTTAAAAGGAAAATTCTGATGTCAAATCTTAAAAGTTTTAAAATAAGCGTATTTTCTCAGTAAGTTTTGGATCTAGCAGCATACTTGGCATCGTACTTTAGCAGAAACAAATGTGATTTTGCCAATGTCCAGCTGTATATCCAGGAACTTGTTTAAGTGTGTGATATAAGACAGGCATTTCTGGAGCAGCAAATTGAAAGAAGCAAGAAATACCAAAGCTCATGGAGACAAGAGAGTGAGTTTGACAACCTAGTAATTGTAGCAGAATGATAGTTTCTCTCTAACATTGGCAACTGAAATTACTTGAAACTGTTTAAGGGGATGTCAGTGGTTGAAGCCTTCTTCCCTCTTTCACCTACTCTTCCCCCACCCTGTCTCCTTTCTCCTCTCTCTTCTCTTCCGTGTCTCAGAGATCTTGTGTCATTTACACAGACAGTTGTTAGATTGAAAATGAGATCATCAGATGTTCTTGTCTGGATTTAAAAATGCTTTTGACATCTTCCTCAAATAAAAAGTAGCATCCTATCAGAAAATGTGGGGGGTGCTTTGGGGGGTTGTATAAGAGTGTACTTCACATAGTCTTGTAAGTGTTAGTGAATGGCAATTTGTTGATTATAATCACTGCATGTTAATCTCTCACAGCATGTTCCAGTCAAATTATTGCTTCATTTAAGAATTGTAATGTCACAAAATTACTGTAACTGACAAGCACGAATCTAAACGGGGTATTCTTTATGTGGGAGAATGTTTGCCACTAACCTACCTATAATTGAGCTTTTCCTCATTTCTCTTTGCAATCTTTGCCACTATAACCTCCCCTCCCATTTCCCATTATCCTCATTTTCTGCCCTCAGGCTTTCTTGCTCTACAATTGAAACCATTATTTTCATTCATTCTGTTTGCAGTGTTTTGCCTTTTACTTAAGGCTGCTACTTGGTTGGCTATCCTTCCCACCAGTCTCAAAAATAAATATGAAATTAGAATTGTTACATATGGATCAACAGAAAGGGTAGAAAACTAAACTACAATAACTAAAAACCAAATATCTTGTCATATAGTGACAAAATAAATTTTAGGAAAATTTTATAGCCTTTTCTGCTTCAGACTCAGCTTTCTTGTCTAATATATAGGGTACCTGGCAAATCTTCTAATTTTTTAAATCTTTTAATCCTTTAAACAAGCTTCACTTACTACAGATGTGAAGAGTACAATTTAAAACTGTGTATTGCATACCTGATTAGATAGTTCTACTTAAATTCTCAGTCTAAAACTGATCGTACTTTTAGGTGAATAGGTATATGTAAGCTTCTGCTGTTTTCTTTCTTTCTTACTGTATCCCTTTCAATGTGCTTTAAATATACCTTCCACAAAGAAGGGTGTGCATGGTACTGAGGGCAGGTTAGTTCTTTTCTCTAAATTTTCTTCCTGTCTTGCTTGATACCACATATTTTGTTTTGGTGTAATAGCTTACAGATTTTAAGTCTAGTGTCATGCCTTATGTTTTAAGAGGAGGGTGGTTCATACTAATTTTGGATCTTCTCCCCAGAGTTGGACATATATGTCTTTTATGTCTTGGTTCTATTTGATCTGAAACTGAAGGCATTGCAAACTATTTTTATTTACTAATGACTATTGTAGAGTAATTTTAGCAAACTCAAGTTCTGCCAATGCCCATTGGCATAGTATGCGTATCTCAGATTTATTATGACAATTTTCTCTATTTGACAGCCTACTAGGGAGGGTGTTTCTTTAAAAAAAATGCAAGCACATTTATCAGCACATTTTAGAAAGTCATAGCAGTAAGATCAGGATAAATTCATAATCCTTGTTGCTTCTTAAATGTACTTTTCCTACTTTGGGTAACTGAGAAACTTGAGAACCAGATCACATTGTTGACTATGTGCTTGAGTTCTGACAATGTTCAACATAGATGCATTATTTGTGATTAGGCATGGCTGAATGTGAACAGAAAAACCTCGAACGGTGATATAAACATGATATAAATGTATTTCTTTCTCATGTGAAAATAAATATGGAGAAATACAGTCCAGAGCAGGTAAGGCCTCTCTGTTGTCAGTCAGCCCTGAGATCCTTGCCACTTTTTGCTCTACTGCTCCTGGAGTCTGACTTTCCCTGATAGAGAAAGTCATGAAGAGCACACTTGTCCATCACACAGGGCCTCTGCCTTCTGAACCCAAACTTATTCCTGTGGCCTCATCTAGCTGCAAGTGAAGCTGGAAAATACATCATTTTTTTAATTTAAAAATATTTGGGGGGCAATATGCCCAGAAAAAAAAAATCAAAGTTTGACGGCTAAAGAAGGGGGAAATGGCATGTAATTTATAAATGGATGCTTACACTAGTTTTGACACTGTAGACCCAAGGCCAGAATTGATAGAATGCGCATGCTCCTTGACTGCCTTCTCCTCCAGCCAAATATAAGGCTAATCTTGTGCCTCTTAACACCACAGGTGTAGAGACTGCCAATTCACCACTGCTGTCATCTTGAGAGCTCTCATGCTTGTTAGGAGAGCTAAATCCCTCTCCATGCCCTTTCCACCCAGGTGTTCCATTATTGAGCTATACAGGTATTTCTTGTATCTCTCACTCCTCCTAGCCATATGCTATAGGGGCTCCAACAATGGGTTAATAGGAACATTTTTTGTTGTAATATTTTGTCTCATCCCCTGGTTCCTAATTCAAGACCTTCTAATACCCTTGGAATCTCCAGAGGGACAAGAGTATCCTTTTATATGCTGATATGATGTAGTTTCAGGATGGAGGATGATCTTCAGAAAGACCAAGGCCCATCTATAGGGATGGGACTTTCAGCCTAGCTCCTGGACTTCTGGGGAGTAGGGAGGTCCTAGAGGCAGGAGATTATCAGTGATTTTATCAGTCATGACTACATAATGAAGCCTCCATTAAAAACCCTAAACAACAAGGTTCAGGGAGTGTCCGTGTTGGTGAACACGTCATTTGCCAGAAGAGTGGTGAACCCAAACTCCACAGGGGTAGAGGCTTCTGTGCCCAGGACGTTTTCAGAACTTACCCTAACTCTTTTTCACCTGTCTGTTCATCTGTATCCTTTCTACTATTCTTTAAAAATAAACTGGCAAAAGCATTTTCCTCCATTTTACAAGCTCTTATAGCAAATTATGAAGCCTGAGGGAGGGGTTGTGAGAACCTCTAATTTATAGCCAGTAGGTCAGAAGTGCAGATGACAACCTGAGACTTATGATTAGCATCTGAAACAGCAGCAGTCTTGTTGGCCTGAGCCCTCAACCTACAGGGTCTGTACTAACTCTAGGCAGAGTGTCAGAATTGAGTTGTAAGACATCCAGTTGAGGTAGTAAGTGTAGAAAGGATTCTTTCTTTTTATTATATAATTATATTATTCTTGATGATGTTTCAGAACTCCTGTGTCCTTTACATAGCTGTATGTACCACTGTGAATTGTGTGATTTCAGTGGTAAGAGACAGACCTAAGGATGTTGGTAAGTGTTTGTATGAGTAGTACACTTATTTTAAATAACTTTTTTTTCATTTTTGGCTGGGGCTGGGTTTGAGCCCACCACCTCCAGTATATGGGGCCAGCACCCTACTCCTTTGAGCCACAGGTGCCACCCGAGTAGTACACTTATTTTAAAACAAAACAAAATGGACCTATTTGAACCATTTGAGACAAAGGAGTTTGTATGAGTGCCTTTAACTTAAGAGCAATAAGAAATGTATTTTAGCCTAAAAACATTTTTAGTCTGTAACAACTGATATATATTTAATGGTCTGTTTACTCAGGTGTTGGGCTGATTGGCCTGGATGATACTGAGATAGAGTCCACCAGTGTTTTGACATGGCAGTTAATTCTTTTGATTTAGGAGAGAGTGAGCAAAGTATTAATGTGACTAATGAAGTTTATCTAGAAGGAAAGGAAGAAGTTTACAATTTGGATTTTTTAAAAACAATTTTTAGTTTCTGCCTTACCATTTCAATTTTTAAAATATATATAATTGGCCAATAGAACATTTTCAAAGCATTATGAATTTATGTACTATCTTAATCATTCCATGTGACTGTCAGTTCTACCTATAGAAAAGCAAATTGATCTTTTTTGTCTATTTCCACTGTCCAGCCATTCACCATGAAATTTTTTAAAAGTAAAATTAGAATGGGAATAAAGGAACTCCAGCATGCTGGCACTTAGATGGAAAACAACTTATAGAGGCTTCTTTGGTGATTCCAAGCCAACAAAGAAGCCAGGTTTCTGTATCTGTGACCCTTCCCCCTTTTCAAATCCGGGAATCCCATGGCTTCCCTATACTTTCTTTTCCCACACCCTAGTATGGACTGTTTGGATTCACACCCTTGCAAGAGCATGGTACCATGAAAAAGCCATTGGTGGAGCATAGCTGACCTTGAGACTTAAGCCCCTTCTGACATCATCATGCTAAGGAGTGCTGGGTGATTATTCACTAACTTAGCTTCAGCATCATCATCTCTGAAAAAAGAATGTGAGACCTGTCTCCTAGGGTGCACACGAGGCATACAAATCATGTAGGTAAAGCTCCTAGTACCAGCACGCAGTGTGTGGTCAATAAAAGGAGTGGCTGCTGTCATTTCCTCCCTAGTATTTCCTCATCACCCACTGAAGCCACTACTGGGTTCCTGGTCTGTGGGAAGGAGTAAGTGTGGTTTAAAACAAAACTAGGGCTCTCTAGGGCTAAAACAAGTGCTTGGGAGGGTTGTGAGTGGGGACTTGCTCAGACATCCACATGACAGCAGGATTTTCAGCAGCCAGGGTGTGTTAGGCTGCCTGATGTGGCCCTTCCTTCATCTCACTGAATTCCTAAACCCTGCAAACAGAGAGCACAGTGCTCAGCCCCTAGTCACGGGAGGTCAGTTACCCGATGCACACCGAACCTTTCTTTGTGACCCTGAACCCACAAGTCTCGCTTTCACCTGTGTGAGAAAAAAGCAGCTATGTGCTATTGAAAAGAACTCTAATGACTGCTCTGGAAACCAGAGCACCAAGGCATGCCTAATGTCGGTCACTGCTTAATGTATTTGTCCTAGGACTATTTTTAAATATAGGAAATATGATAGTATATTAAAAGCAACTTGCATTAAAGTAATTTTGTGTGTGTATTGAAAATTTCAGTTTGTGTAAGAGCTTGTGCCAGATTATTTAGAAAAAGCCTTAATGGTGCTTAGTTATGTTTTAGTAAGTTTTGTAGACTGTCTTTTTATCTTTAATTTATCTATCATGCCAACTCTTAGCTTTGAAAGAGGCAGTTGACCATCTATTGCAAAACTTTGAGGAAAATAACTTCTTTCTAGTATTCCTAGAATTTCTTTTAACTAGAAACAAACAAAAAACATAAACAAGTAAATAAAATTTTGTTTTTCTGAAATTCAATACTAATGGCTTACCATGACCAGAAAAAATTAACATTGAGAATGATAGTGTATTTCAAGTTTTAAAAGGAAATTGACAATACAGACTATGTTTGATGATTTAGAGGGAAAACATTGTGTGCACCTTACTCTATTTTGATTTAAATAGCAGACTATTAATTTGCTTATAATAAGCATGTCTCAGGCTTCTAATTTAAGATTTTATGTTTAAATTATTTTTTTCTTTGTTTCCTGAAATTTTAAAATGTTTAATTGGCAAGCACTTAGAAACACAGCTTGTGTCTTAGGAAGGCATTCTGTGATGCTAATCATTAGAGCATGCAGCAGCTCTAAGAGGTCAATTATGTGCAACTGGGGGAATCTTAGGACCAGATATTAATTTTTATTGGTAGATGCTGGCAGATTGGTATTGAAGACTTCATGCCCATGACAATTCCCACATTTTAATCTATACAGTTAAATAAAGTGATGCTTGCATCGATCATGAAGAATTTTTTTCTCCTAGCTCATTTGTAAGAACAACTGCTGTTTCTAATCAATGAGTCCTACAACGGTAAGAAGAGTCTTTGGGGAGAAACAGTGTGATGCATGGTGTGAGAGCAAATTATCAGACAATCCTTAGTTCCCTTTAACTACAGAACATCCCCACCATTTACAAAAGGGCATCCCTCCAAGGCCATTAGACCGGACCACCCGCACAAAAAAATCAATGACCTTTGAATGCTGAGTCTGATGAACCTCCTTCCAACAGCGTTTGATACTTATGATCCACTCTCTTTTCCAGTTCTTTTTTGTTGTTGTTAGTTTCTGTTACATTTGTGTCTCCTCATTCTCCTATTTCTCTCCTTTACTTTCCTCTTCCTTAACTTACCTTTTTCTGACCATTGCCCAAATGTGAATATCTACTTAGGCCACTGCCTATTTTTTCCTAAGTTATATCAGAGAATTTGTGTTGGCCTCGACCATCCTCTGTAAGCAGTGGCTAACATCATCAGTCCTCTAACCTTCTTTGGCAAGCTCTGGCTTTTAATGTTTTGTTTTTTGTTTTTTGTTTATTTTTTCAAATAGCTTCACTTGCGTAATCTGGGGAACTCAAGCTTAGTAAGTTTAAAGGCAAGCTCACCTCTCTCTCCTTAGCCTTCCATTGTCTAGGTTGACTTCTGTGATGCAGCAAGCTTAATTTCTACCTCACTTGTCACTCCTGGCCTTGAAAACCTCTCTACCTCACTTTTCCTGTAGAAGGAGCCCTAGGCTTCTTAGTCTGACACTTAAAGGCTCACTTCAAGGCCCTCCAGAAATTGGCCCACCTGTTCTTCTAGCTTTACGTTTCAATTATACTGTGTGATTTCTTCTATTACTGTTTCGCAGCTAGTTCAGAGATGACTTACATACCTGCACGTCCACAGGCAGTTTAAGTGAATGAGTGAAGCCAGCCAGGGTGGGACAGTGTTAAACTGGAGAGTGCCCCCTGCATCACAAAGGCAAGTTGGCTCTAAACCATGGTTGCCATATGAGATGTGGGCCTGGGTTACCAGATGTTGTGATTTCTAAATTTTGTCAATTCACACAAAACATCTCTAGGGGTTAAATGACACCTGCAGGTTTGTGGCTCCACCAGCAGACACACCCACATGGGTTTCCTTGTTCACATTTCCTCTACCTCCACCTCCCATTTTTCTCGGAAGTTCATCATCAGTTCTCAATACTCAGTTTCTTTTGGTTAACTGGTGACACTTAGAGAATTGAGACAGGAGCTAAATAATTTTATTTTATGAAAATAAAGAATAGGTAGCATTTGCTGAATGCCTAGGGTATGCCAGGTTTTCTGCCAGTTATTTTAAACATACTATCATATGCAAGGCTCACTACAACTCTGATAGGCATAAATGTGACAGCCACCATACAGGTGATCTAGCTAAGGCCTAGAGAGATTAACTACTATTGGATTAATCCTACTTGGGCTCACCAGGTAGGATTCCAGCTCTGGGATTTATTTTGCATTCTTTATACTGTTTTCTGAGCTTCCCATCAGGCCAGACAGATACACAACTGTGTCTAGATACCAAGAGCAGCTGACTGAGGCTGGGATGGTTCCAGGAGATAGGGGGCTCTCATCTACCTTAACCCCGGGATGACCTGCAATCGTGGCCCCTTCTCTGGGTGCCCCAGTGTGGACAAGCTAGGGTTGTCCACAGAGATACTGAGAACTGAGTTTATTACTCCATGCAGCTCTTAGTGGCATTTTAAAAAGGCAGAGCATGAAATTAATGTATCTAAGAACATAATACCTATTGTATCCAAATCACTTTTTTCCAAAGACAGAATGATGGGATTCTAAAACTGAACTTTACAAGTTAAAATAAAACCAGATTTGATTATTTGAAAAATGCACCCAAGCCCTGTCTGTAGTAAGTTCTTGTCATTAAAGAGGTGACTTTGAAGGTTTGCTATATAAACAGTATTAAATCAGCATCTCCTGTGTGACAGATCTTTAAATATAAAGCTAGCTTTTGAGATTTGGTAGTTTTAGAATGGCCTAGCAAAACTTTGATGAAATTGTAAAAATAGACAGGAATTAAGTGAACTCAAAAGCTACAGTAAACAGCAGCATTTTAGATCATTACTATCGCTTTCAGAAATATGATATACACGCAGAAAAAAGCATAGCTTTAAATGGCATAGCGCTTTAATCTAGGATCCCTACCTGAACATTAAAAAAAATTTTTTTTATTTGTGTTTAATCAAATTACATGGTATGTTTTGGCACTACTTCTCAAAAAATAATGGTAAATTGTAACATTCCTGGGCCAGAAATGGGCCCTTTCATGTTCAAAGCTTTTCTTGGTTCCTTGAAATAAAGGTTAAGTAGAATGCATTTTAGAGTGTCTTAAATTCCATTGCATCAGAAGTAGAAATATAGGTGAAACAAAACTATTAACAGTACTTCAGGGAATATGAGTTAGTACAGAAATGTTGAATATTCACATTACAATACTTAGATTAAATGGCTACTATAAGGCAATTGCCTGCCAAAACTCTTTTAATTTGCTTTCTTGGTAATTCACTTTAACAGATGAGTGGTTTCATTACTGTAGTGCATTTTACTTATGAGTGTTGAAAAAATAACTGAGGTAGATTTCTATAATTGTTCTATGTAACCTTATATGCCTAACATTAAGAGTTTTGTTATTACAAAAAAAAAAGAAAAAAGCATTAAGCTTAGACCTTTTGGTAACATCAGTTTTAAAAATTTGATTAAATTTACATAATGGAACCCCATAAAAAGGGTCTGTACAAAACTTCTTACTGTTCCCCCTTGACACAACCCCCAGAATGTTGTGTTTTACAAAAATGAAATGGGAATTTTCAGTGCTTGATGTACTTAAAATGAATCTGAGAAAAGTTTGAATCAATACATACAAGATAAAAACATTCAAACATTCAAGTAAAATCAAATTGTTATTTTCTTATACCTTAAACATTTGAAAAAGTAGAGGTTGCTGTGAGCTGTGATGCCACGACACTCTACCAAGGGCGACAAAGTGAGACTCTGTCTCTAAAAAATATAAATAAAAATAAATTAATGGGTGGCACCTGTGCCTCAGTGGGTAGGGCGCCGGCCCCATATACCAAGGGTGACAGGTGCCTATAGTCTCAGTTGCTTGGGAGGCTAAGGTAGGAGAGTCACCTAAGCCCAGGAGCTGGAGGTTGCTGTGAGCTGTCCGCCAAGGCACTCTACCGAGGGTGATAAAATTATACTCTGTATCTACGAAAAAAAATTTGAAAAAGTAGCAGATGATGGGGAAGAGTCCATAGCATTAGTATGGCGAATTATAGGCATGAATTTTGTAACCATTTCTATGACAGTTTTAGATTTTGATAGCGTATTGATCTATTTTATTTCAAGTTACTTACAATCGTAATAGTATTTGCCTTCTGATTTTGAGGGTTATCAGGATGACTTTCATACCACAAGAGTATTTCCTATATTCAAAAAAACCCATGGGAAAAATATACTTTTATTTTGGTGGAGTGGGCAGAATATTCTCAAAAGTTTAGCAATGAGCCAAGAATTTTGGGTTAGATTTGTTAATTTAATGAATAGATTTATTCAGGAAAGTTTTTATATATTAATACTTAGGTATTCAATGTTTGAAATAAAAGTGAGTATATTTATTGTTCAAAAGGTTAGTGTACATAACAACTATGAATTTGTTAAAATGAAAGGCACTAATATGTATGCAAAAGTGCTTTTCTGCCTATAATCCTGAATTACTATTAATTAGTATTTAACATAATATACAATCATCATGTTTTAATTTGGATACTAGTGGCTTTGCTAGTTTTTCTCAATAACTGTTAACTAATAGTCTTCAGGGATCATTCACATAACCACTGTGGTTCTAAAAATATATCTAAATATCAGTGGGACTTTTTTTTAAAGCATAGGTATTATTAAATACACTTTTATTTAGTTATGTTATGCTATGCTATAACAAAAATACTAATGCTGAAAAAAGAATTTTAAAAAACTCTTTATATAAAGAAGAATTTCAGAAGAATATAGTAGTTAAATGGAAAAGGATTTGAATTAGGAGTATTGGGAATCTGTTCTGGTTTTCAACTATTCTATTTATTAGGATTTTAACTGGGGATATTTTTATATGGCCTCATTGTTTTTATTTTAATTAATACTTCTGTGGAACAGAGATAATTAGGTAAGTGCTGTTGAATATTAAATATCCTAGTAGCTAGGGGAAAACAAACATTTCTGGGTCAAAGAAATAAAATATTGTTATATGTGGGCTGATTAATTAAATTGAATGCCAAATAGGTTTGACACCATCCAACCATAATCAGTTCATTATCTAAGGTTGTGCTGGGATGGAATGACTGGTTATGTCAAAGTTAATGGTGTTCTTTTTAATCTCAGCTACTAATAGAGTAAATCTCAATTAGAGAATACTTACAACCTCATTAAATGCAGCTAAGTGTGAGACCATCCCATAGAGTCTGAACCTGTATGTCACATCAAACACTTTAAATGTTGAACATGTGAGGTTCTGGGTGCTGTCATCCAGTGGTTTCTCCATATTGGTGGCTCCTTCTATAAGAGCTCATCAAAAACCATAAAATAGATTCCAGGCTACTGTAGTGTCCTTGCTGCTTGTATCTGAACATTGAATGCAGAGAAGATTCCCCTGAATTTCAAATCAGACCTATCATAGAGTTGGAAGATTTTCATCAACCACATTTAGCACAAAGAGCACAAAGGAATGTTACAATTTATGAACATTACTGTTCACCAGCATCCCAGAGGGAAAGTTTTCAAATTGTATTTTCAAAATATCCCAGAGTTTCATAAATTATACAAATGGCAAATTTTAATTTAAACTATTTTAAAGGCTGTAATAAAAGACACTATATATTCCAAATTTCTCATTAGTATGAGCAGTGATTAACTTGAGCTGCCAGGTTAACTAATTTGGAGACACATGTTTAGAATAAAGCTTCTCCTGCCTTGTTGTGTGTATATTTGGAATTTTCATGAATAGTGACTCTATGGGGAGCTCCCAGCTCTTCTGCGTGTGCAGATTGTTCATATTCACTCACATGAAATTGTGCAATCAGGCACACTACAATAGCTTTCCTGTACTAGCCTTAATTTATATCCAGCAAGGCCTAGGCACATGTATTTAGGAACTTGCTTTTGCCATAGAGGAATGGTAAGTTAGATTAGTGATTGCTAATGTATTGCAGTGTGATAAAACATTATAAGTGCAGGCTTTTTTAAATGTTTTAGATATATTACGTATGTAAGATTTATTATTTTAATAAAGAATGCTATTATTTACCATAAATAACATTTAAAGAAATTCCATTAATACCCTTAATACTGTTCATTAAGACCTTTGCTTTATTTTAATTAAGGGTATCTGGCAATTAAAACGCAAGCATTTATCTGTATAGATCAGGATAGTTTTGACGTTCTGCAACCAAACAAAACATAGAAATAAATTAACTCCTGCAGCTAATATAGAATTATGGATATCATCCCAATCTCTTACCTCAGAGTCTTGTGTTCATAAATATAACCTTATTCTCATTGATCTACTTTTGAAGTAACTGTTACTGGCTATTCCTAAAAGTTATAGAATTTTTCTTTCATCCAGTCTTCAACATGGTGCTTTAGAGCTCTAGTCCAGACAATTCTTTTTACTTATATAATGTGTAGATCTTCGAAAGCATGAGGGTTCTATGCCAGTGACCTTATCTAATTCTAATTACCTCTCAAATGCCCCATTTCCTATCATATGAAGGGTTAAGGTTTGAATATGGAGTAGTGGGGGTGGGGAGATATAGTGTTCAGTCCATAACAGTATACAAGCTTGTTACTCTTAGAATTTATTGCTATTTCATATAACTAAAGATTTGATGTCCAGAATGAAAAAGACGTGAAAATTAAAACTTATCATAAAATAAATTCTAAGTTGAGGAGACTGGATAAAGACTGTCATGGCAGACTCAGCGCCTGTGCTCAGTGGTTAGGGCACCAGCCACGTACACCAGGGCTAGTGGGTTCAAGCCTGGCCTGGGCCTGTGAAACAACATTGACAACTACAACAAAAAAATAGCCAAGCATTGTGGCAGGCACCTATAGTCCTACCTTTGAGAGGCTGAGACAAGAGAATCGCTTAAGCCCAAGCGTTTGAGGTTGCTGTGAGCTAGCTGTGACTTCATGGCACCCTACCGAGGGTGACATAGTGAGACTCTGTCTCAAAAAAAAAAAAAAAAAAAGTTATCATGGCAAAATTACTACTCTGCATTCTGCATGTCATCTATCATTTTGAAAATGATATTGAAGGTCAGAGTTTGCCTGTTTAGAAGTTCCATATTATGTGTGAACTGGACTCTTCTAAGAACACTGAAGGCAAAGAGGTGATGCAAATGTGACCTGATTCAATTGGTTTAAAAAAAAAAAAGAAAGAAAGAAATTAGGAAGAAACATGTTTATAATATGTGGAACCCAATTCTTTTGAATCTGATGCTAATAGACTGAGTAAAGGCCCAGCAAGGCCTTTCTGTCTAGAGTCTTCTCTGTGCATGCATTCCTTCCTTCTGGGTGTGCAGGGCCCTCTATAGAATAGGGGCTCATGACCTACAGTCAAAAAGGTAGATAAGATTATTTCTCAATGGCCCCTGCTCTCCACTTTTAACTTGGACTCAGCTCTGTCTTCACTATTACAAGAAAATCACTTATCACATTCCCAACTTCTTATAGATGCATTTGATAGATAAATTGGAATGGCCTTGGAATCAGATATGGCTCTTCTGTGTTTTATTAATCCATTGTTCTTGCCTAAACTTAAATAAATGACTTTGGAAAGCCATAATTTTAAGTGACTTTGGAAAGCCTTAATTTATTAGACATGAAGGCTTCATTTACTGCAGGACTGGAGTATATTCCTCAAAAATCTTGTAAAAAAAAATTTTTTTTGTAAAAGCACATTATTTATTCATTGGTTTTCTATAACATTTACCTACAAATATAAATGATGTTTCAGGAAAAAATGATGGTAAAGTTGTATGTTTAGAACAGCGGTTCTCAACCTGTGGTTCACCGCAGTAATGCAGAAGGTTGAGAACCACTGGTTTAGAGAGCCATACAACAAGAGATATCTCATTGCTTGAGGCATTCTATGTAAGGAGTTTTTCAAATTTCAATTTTAATAAGTAATGTATTTTGTGGCAAAATTCTTCTTTTCTAACCCCTCCCACTACCATCATCATTTATTGTACTTCTACCATGCACAGTCTCCCAGGGCCTGGATACACAGCTGCCCTTCTTAACAACCTCTTAATTTACCTTGTATTGTCTGTTTGCTTTCTTTGCAGAGACCCTCCTCGATGACTTCCTTCTCACGTACACTGTTTTCATGACCACTGATGATTTGTGTCAAGCGCTGTTAAGACAATATCCTTCGTTAACTTCAGGATGCCGTGTTGGCTTCCCCTCCAACAGATGTCCCACATTAGGAATTAACTGCCTTTCTTAATTTACTCAACTCCACAGTGGAGTGTGGATATGTTAAATATTAATGTAACAGTATTCAAGTAAAAGACAAAATGAGACAGAATAGACAGGGGAACTGGGAGTGCAGAGCAGTTGTTTTCACACTCTGTGATATGGGTAAATTGTGCTGTTTATAGTGAGTTTGCTCAGATCTGTGCTTTGTGATCACTTAGATTTCTGGAGATAAATTTGACCATTCTGGGTAAACCCCCAGAATTAAGAGGTTAGGTGGGTTGGCAGGATCACACAATAAATGGACTTAGAGGAAACTTAGTCACTTAGCATCAGACGACTTGTACATGAAAATGTACATAACACGTGATAACATAATATGTGATAACCAGGGAGTGAAGCCTCCCGCACTTGGGAGGTCTAGACTGGCCCCTGGAATTATCTTTTCAGAGCCTTGTCACTGCATGCTCCCTTAGAATGGTAGATGTAATGAAACGGTTAATACCAGCTAAGACCTGTATAATTTTATCCACTAACTAGAAGAGAGGAAACATAGAAACATTGAGAGGCCAAAAACCAAAGCCCTGTAAACTTAAAATCTCTAAGTGGGCTTCTTGTCTCGTGATGTTTAAAGAAGATGTTTAAGAAGCATTATGTAGCCTGTTAGCCACCCTGTTTTTATTAAACCAAACTGAAGATTTCACACTACCCCGTGTGAGAATTTTTAAGAAAATGGATTGTTTTTCATATATAACAAAGTTTCATTAAGACCTAATGATAATGGTCATTCAATATTCTTTTCCTGTTAAATACAGTAGAACCTCCACAATTGACCACCTCCCTGCATGGACCACTGTCACATGTCACTTCTGACACCACTTGTCAGGGCCCAGGATTGGCCAGGTCTCAGGCCCAGCTTAACTAGGTTCCAGACACAGACTGCTTAGTTACCTTGTTCTGGTACAGTTTCTCTTGGGTGCTGAGGGCTATCTACTTCAGCAGGAGAGAGAGAGAATCTTAGAGAGTAAAGCAGTCTTCTTAGAATAGATAGATCTTAATCTTTTTTTTCTTTTTTTTTTTTTGGTAGGGACAGAATCTCACTTTTTCGCCCTTGGTAGAGTGCCGTGGCGTCACACAGCTCACAGAAACTTCCAACTCCTCGGCTTAGGCGATTCTCTTGCCTCAGCCTCCCAAGTAGCTGGGACTACAGGTGCCCGCCACAACTCCTGGCTATTTTTCTGTTTTGCAGTTCGGATGAGGCCCAGTTTGAACCTGCCACCTTCAGTATATGGGGCCGGCACCCTACTCAATGAGCCACAGGTGCCACCCAAGCTCTTAGTCTTTAATGGAGCTTGGTAATCTTCAGCAGAGAGATGCTGTGCTGGCATTCTGCAGGCAGGAGAGGAGACAGAGTCAGAGTAAGCGCGTCCGTGATAGAATGTGCATGCTCTTTGACTGCCTTCTCCTCCAGCCTAATATAAGGCTAATCTTGTGTTTCTCAACACCACAGCTGAAGAGAGACTGCCAATTCACCCCTGCTGTCATCTCACGAGCTCTCATGCTTGTTAGGAGAGCTAAATCCCTCTCCATGCCCTTTCTACCAAGGTGTTCCATTGTTGAGCTATACGGGTATTTCTTATAATTCTCACTACTCCTAGCCCTAGGCTATATGGGCTGCAACAGACCACCTCCTTAAGTTGACCTAATTTTCATAGTCTGAACATGCACCACATGTATAGATCAGTACAGCAGGCCTAGTTCTTTACGTTGACCACCTCCGTATGTTGACCAGTTTGTTATAGTCCCTTGGGTGGTTAACTTACAACTACTAATGTTGACTTTACAGCATTTTCCCACCTAAAAGAATACTTTAAATTAAAGCCCGATGAAGGATGTAAGGTAAAAACCTAGTTTAAAAAAATATATAAACTAAACATTAGTGATTACTTTTTAGTGCTTGCTCATATCTTTTAATCAAGCAAAGCAATAGGAGATGTTTTGATACTTTTTAGAACCAGTTCATAAAACCGATTTTGAAACATTAATAGTTAGTTTTGAATTTGGAAAATTTTAATGATCTGTGCAGATTTCTTTCACAGCTTCCAAGTGGAGTGTTGCTAAGAAACTTAGCAATAATTGTAAGATTTTGAATTCCTCTTTCTTCAAAAGTGGTTTGGAAAAACATCTGTGAGGTAATTTCATCTACATTTTAATGCTAACATATTTCTAAAACAATCACCATCCATTAAATAATATAAATTGTCTTTATAGCAAAGTAGATGCCTTCACACTGCTGTCTTTAACTATGACCCCAATATTCTTTGTGATTACCATTTAATAATTTAGAATAATTTCATAGAATGTCCCTAAAGAATCTTTAAAACTTTGAGTGCTTGACTAAGACTTTTTTTTTTTAGTTTCACTGATTCTTCATTATTTTAGCGTTTTTGTTCTTGTTTTTGTTTTTTGCAGTTTTTGGCCAGGGCTAGGTTTGAACCTCCCACCCCACCTCCGGCATATGGGGCCAGTGCCCTACTCCTTTGAGCTACAGGTGCCGCCCCGATTCTTCATTATTTTATATTCCCTCTTTTATTTATCTTTGTTCTGATATTTATTATTTCTTTCTTTTTTATTATTAAATCATAGCCGTGTACATTAATGCAATCGTGGGGTACAATGTGCTGGTTTTATATACAATTTGAAATATTTTCATCTAACCGGTTAACATAGCCTTCATGGTTATTGTGCTAAGACATTTATATTCTACATTTAGTAAATTTCACATGTAGGTGAAAATTTCACATCGTACCCTTGTAAGATGCACCATAGGTGTGGTCCCACCAATTGCCCTCCCTCCACTCATCCTTCCCCCTCCCCTCCCCTCCCTCTCTCTTCCCTCTCCCTTCTCCCCATTTTCTTGGGCTATAATTGGGTTATAGCTTTCATATAGCCCTACTATAACTTGGTTTCATAGTAGGGCTGAGTACATTGGATACTTTTTCTTCCGATTGAGATACTTTGCTAAGAAGTACATGCCAGCTCCATCCATGTAAACATGAAAGAGGTAAAGGGGAAGAATGTTAGAATTGACTAAGACTTTTTATGTGAAATTTTAGCTTAGATTCTTAGCAGCCTTTTTACCAATTATCAAAACCCATGAAATCTAAAACATTTTAAGCCAGGAGTCTTTCTATGTGCTGGTTTCTATATATTTGCATCCTCTGCCTTTTTTGAAATATTACAAACCACAAACAAAACTATGGCATCCATATTTAATGTGAAAAATTTTGGTGCACCCTTAGTGAAGATGTCTTTCATATTCCACTAGTGCTAACTTCTGAGGAGTGGCCCAAATCGTTTTTTGTTTTTTCCCATGATTTTTGAATAGTATTTGTAGATTACAGTCAGTTATACTGGATTTGGATGTTTTAGATAAGTATTTTTGTTAGGATTTAATAGCTTTCATCTTTTATCACCATAATGCACATCATTTAAGCTCATGGTCCTGGGCCGATTAATATTCTTTACATCACACAGAAGTTACAGCTCTCATCCCACGCCGTTCCACTATACCCACCATGAGCTAACTTTATAGATCAGTATAATCTAACAAAAACAAAATGCAAAATAATGTGTGTACCCTAATATTGAAAACTGGACTAATACAAATGCAGATTTAACCTGCAAATATTTTAAAATTATATACCTTGCCAGGAGGAGAACAAGGTTCAGCAAATGGATGTTACCACTATGTTAGAAGAATGGTTCAAGAGTCAATCCCTGAAATTGCTTTATTCTGCTGGTCTATAAGTGTAGAACCATATGTATGTATGGATCTTGAATAAAAAGCTCAGATCTTCACTTACATATGCTGGCTTAAAAAAAAAGCTGTTAGGATTTTTTAATTTTCTAGATTTTTTTCCTTTATATTAGTAAAGCAGTATTATCCTTATAGAAGAAGAAAGGATGCTTGTATAAGTAGAAATAATGTAGGGTAAATCTTCATATTTTGCCTCACACTGCCACCCAAGCTAGAGTGCAATGACTCCATTATAGCTCACTTTTATCTTGAACTCCTGGGCTCAAGCAATCCTCCTACGTTAGCCACACCAGTAGCTGGGACTGTCAGTATGTGCCACCCACTGTGCTCAGCTAGAGATTTATAATAAGTTTAAACTAACCAATCCTGTATATATACTATTTGGAGAAAATATTTATTGGGCATAGTATAATTTTAAAGAATAAGAAAAAAATTAGGAGAAATAGGAACTTTTCAAGATATTTTATGTGTTTGCCTGAGTCTGTTTCACAGATGGAAATCCAAGATGGCCTGAAGGTACTTTGGCAGGGCAGGGAGGTAGTGACTGAATTATACTTTAAAGTAATACAAAGTCTCCTTACAAAGCTTTGCAAATATATCATTATTAAAGAATATATAATTCTGTCCAACAACCCTTACGCCTATCTGTGTTTAGTGTTAACAGCATTTCCTATTCCTCCTCATCTTCTTAATGTGTCCAGGATTCTCAGAAATTATCATTTTGGAGACAGATCAGTTTAGAACATGCCAAGATGCTGTCTTATTCCTAGTCATTTAAACACTTTGCCTTCGAGGTTATAATTTTAATAGCATAGTTAATACATGGTTGTATACAAATCAAGAAATACTAGTAAGTAAAATAAAAATAATTCTTGTTCCCTGAAATATCATTACCTTGAGAAGCCACTGATAACTATTAAGTACATATCCCTCCAGATAGTGAGATTATTCCTATAAATAAGCATAATTAGCAGAAACGTATAATCCTAACATGTTCTTTTCTTATTTTTCTACTCAACAATGTATTATGAATGTTCCATGTCAGTAAATTGTCCTGCTGCACCATCATTGTTATGGCTGCAGAATAGTCCATTAAGTGGACATGTAATAATTTACTTAACTGTCCTCAGTTGTTGAAGGCTTTAGGTTATCTCTTGTTTTATTTTTTTAATTTTACTTTAATCAAAATGAAAATTAGCAATCCCTCTACCTTTATGTTTGCATATTCATCCTATGCTGTTTTTTAAGTAAATTCTTAGCTTCGTGAGCATCTAAATCATGTCACAAACAGTGCTTCAGAAATCTTGCTCATTTGGAACTACTTTAGAAGTACCTGGTTTTACGGAGTGTGAATTTCTGAGGATCAGAAACTATCTGGCCTAGCTCTGATCTAGCATTTATTGAAATTAATAGTATTCACCTGTGCAGTGAGGCCAAATCTCCTCTTGGAGGCACTCTGGAAATTAATGGGCCGCTGAGCATCTCTTTGAACTGGCATTAACCCCATGTGTCAGCAGCTGCCAGTGCAGGCTCACACCTTTCACTTCCTGGCTGGCCACTGAGCAGATTTCAGTCCTTTCAGTTAGTGTTTGCTCTTTTCAGGGCACATCTTTTGTTGTCCCTGTACATATTCACTTCCTCTTGCATGTTCGAATACGTGTATGTCTTAGCGCATTATATAAAGACAAGAATAAACCGATCTCTTTACATGTCAACAATGCAATGTTCTTCCTTAACCATTTGCACCTATTCTGCTAAGTATCAAGGCAAAGAGGAAAACTCAGATGTTCCTCGTAGGAAGCGTAAAGTCTTGCATCTTGTTTCCCAGTGGATTGCTCTGTACAAAGACTGGTTACATGAAGACGAACATTCAAAAATGTTTCTAAAGGTAATCAAACACTTCCAGATAGTCTTGGATGCCAAATGACGGATTTTATTTTTAGCTTTGCATTTCAAAAATCTTATTCGTAGGTAATAGTCATTCAACTTTTTTGTGAAAGTTAAATCACAAGTTGAGATTCAGAGAATATATAATTTGATTTTAACTTCTGAGGCTTGATATTTCCTACATGGAATTCACGGGAATTTTTTTTTTTTTTTTTTGAGGCAGAATCTCACTATGTCACCCTTGGTAGAGTGCTGTGGCGTCACAGCTCACAGCAACCTCAAACTCTCGGGCTTAAGCGATTCTCTTTCCTCAGCCTCCCAAGTAGCTAAGACTACAGGTATCCACTACAATGCTCACCTATTTTTCCTGTTGCAGTTGTCATTGTTGGTTAGCTGCCCGGGGCTGGGTTCGAACACGCCAGCCTCGGTGTATGTGGCTGGCACCGTAACCAATGTGCTAGGGGCACTGAGCCAGTCATGGGAATTTTTATGGCAAATGAAATAAGGAAGGTAAACCAAAATATGCTTTAAGATTTGATTCTATTTGATATGTTGAAATTTATCATAAGGGTTTTTTGTTTGGCTTTTGTCAGGGAGGTGTTTTGTTTTATTGAGACAAGGTCTCACACTGCCACCCAAGCTGGAGTGCAGTAACACCATTATAGTTCACTTTTATCCTGAACTCCTGGGCTCAAGCGATCTTCCTGCCTTAGCTACCCCAGTAGCTGAGACTGTAGTTATGTGCCACCCACTCACTGTGCCTAGCTAGAGATTTATCCTAGGTTTAAACTAACCAGTCCCATATATATACTATTTGGAGAAAATATTTATTGGACATGGTATAATTTTAAACAATAATAATTTATAAAATAGATCTAACCTAGATTTACATTTAGAATTATATAAAAGTGATGTATTTATAGGCTTCAGTATCTTTTCAACACAGATGATTCTCTGGAGATGATTAGCAGATAGTTGGATTCCTTTGGCCACCAAAACCATATTAGACATACAGGTTAAAACAGAGAAGGGATAGGATGGAATTCTAGCAGAGAAGAATTCTAGCTCTGGTTAGGCATGTGCCTAAATTGATTCTGCCTTTCATGATGGAAACCACTTTGAATTCAACTTTCAGATGTCATGTAGACCTCTGATTAAAAACTGGTCTCACCAACTCTTTGGCTGAACATATTATTTTCAAAACAACTGGTCAATTCAATTCAATTGATATTTTGTTCTCTCAAACAATTCTGTGAATATTATTTTTTAAATATTACAATAGGCTTAGACATCTTGAGTAGCTAGGTAGGGATCTCTAAGTTCCCATAATTCCTAGCTGTAGCTCTTAAAAGCAGGTTGAGAGTCATGGCAGTTGAGTGAGGGACTAGGAGAGAGAATCCCACTCTGGATCTCACTGGTGCCTTGTTAAACCCTTGTATTGTTCTAGATTACTCCTATTTCCTTGGGCAGGATAGCCATTGTACAAGCCTTAATGCCAACAAAATGAGCATTAAACCATTTTAGCTGTCATTTGTGTTTTCTCCCCAGACCATATATAGGAATGTACTGGATGATGTCTATGAATATCCAATACTTGAAAAAGAGTTGAAAGAATTTCAGAAGATACTTGGAATGCATCGCCGTCAGTGAGTATTTCCTGTTTCTCAATAATAGTCAATGAAAAAAAGCAGCAGCCAATGTGATGGAGTTTGGGATATCTTATGCATTAAAGTTGATTTTGATCAGTTTGACCCAGATACTTCTTGATTCCTCAGCTTTCCTAGTAGTAAATAGTATATTTGATTCTTGTATCTCAAAAATGAAAGAACACTAAATCAGACTCATTGGCTATTTTTTAACTCTGTTTGATATAATAAAAACATACTGGACCATAACCCTAATCCTTCATTTGCACCATAGCATCAAATAAATTATTGTATTTAATTTTTAAAGTTTGTATGTTTAACTTGTCATTTGGAGGCTCAATGGAATAGGAATAGAAGTTTTATAAATAGATCCCAGTAAGCCATTTAATATTTTAAAAGCTCAACATTATGGGTTCCTTGAGGTTTCCTTATAAATTTAGAAAGATAAAAGAAAATCATTTACTCAAAGACTCTTGGCAGGTCCAAGTATCCCCTAGGTATCGGCTATTAATCTTTCAGATTGGAACAGCCAACTTTACTATAGCATTACCACTATCTCTCTTTATTAATTTTGGTAAATGAAAACATCAGGTCATTATTTAGTTTTCAGGTACAACTGCATAATTCATCTGAAGGGAAAAAATATCATCCTCTGATTTGCAATGTAGTTCATGCTTAGTAAACATGAAGCTTATATATTGTCAAGTCGTGAAAAGCTTAAGTATTCTGTAGTCACAAATGAACTTATCATAGAAAAATGTTAATTCAGCCTTTTTAGAAATACTGATTTAAGATTTAAAGTCTGACTTAATTTTAGTGAAGAGAGACCCTCCATTGCAAATGAAACATCTTTATAAATTAATCTTAGGGAGTAAACTATATGTAAAACTCAATCATCAAAATCTCACATTGAGAGATTCAGAAGTGAGGTACAAGTTAGCACAGTACATTATAAATGAATATTGCAGTGTTTTTTATCACAATATATATCATTGTTTTTCAACTTTTTTTTATCTCATGGCAGATTTGAACCTATTAAACTTCCACAGCACACTTAAATTATGTTGGTCAAAAAAAAAAAAAAAAGAGTAGCCGGGCATGGTGGTTTACGCCTGTAATCCCAGTACTGTGGGAGCATGAGGAGGGAGAATTGTTTGAGCTCAGGAGTTCAAGACTCGCCTGAGCAAGAGTGAGACCCTCAACTCATGAAAAAAATGGAAAAACCCAGCTGGGCACCGCGGCTAGCTCCTGTAATCCCAGCGGCTTCCAGAGGCTGAGGCAACGGGATGCCCACAGTCCGAGTCTGAGGTTTCAATGAGCTACGCCGCCACTGCACTCTGCTCAGGGGCATTAGGCAGGACTCTGTCTCAACAGAAAAAGGCAAAGAAATAAAAAATAAGAAAGGAAATAAAATAAATCAAAAAAAGCAAAAAAAATAGAATATACTTATTATGCTTTGAACTCTTTCAAAAATAATTTAATTATCTTCAAAATTTTTCACAGCACTCCTAAGATCCTCTCACAGCACACCAGTGTGCTGTGGCACACTGGTTGAAAATCACTGGTCTATCTTAATCTTATATTAAATTTCTATAGCCTAAGACTAATAAGAAAATATGAACTAATAAATGAAACAAAAGAATAAAAGTCAAGCTTTTCATTGACATAATCCCCTAAATGGAAGTGGCTGTGTGCTATAAAGCAGACCAATTATAGTTGGAAACTTTAATCCATAGTTTAATATATTTAAATAATTAAGTACATTAATGGAATTTAATATATCTGTTTTAAGAACTTACATAAGAGGGCGGCGCCTCTGGCTCAGAGAGTAGGGCGGCGCCGGACCCTTATACCGAGGGTGGTGGGTTCAAACCCGCCCTGGCCAAACTGCAACAAAAAAAATAGCCAGGCGTTGTGGCAGGTGCCTGTAGTCCCAGCTGCTCGGGAGGCTGAGGCAAGAGAATCGCCTAAGCTCAGGAGTTGGAGGTTGCTGTGAGCTGTGATGCCACGGCACTGTACCAAGGGAGATAAAGTGAGACTCTGTCTCAAAAAAAAAAAAAAAAAAGGACTTAAATAAGAGTGATAAATAATAGATCAAAACAAGAAAACAATATTAAGAAATGATTCTTGCCTTTTTAGTATAAGATTATGAAATATCTTTAGATTCTAGAATAAGATTTGAGCCTCAGATATTAAACTCATAACATTTTCTCTAGCCCCAGTGCACAATAGAGGAGAAAGTATTTTTTTTCTGAGAACAAGATTGATACCTTTAATTTATGGTTTACCTAATGTATGAAATTGACCCCAGCCCCCGCTCCCGATAAGGGGAGGTGGCCTTCAGAAGTCACCTGGCAGAGGGAATCTGGGAGCATGATCAGAGATGGGCAGAATGTGCCCCACTTCACCCCACAGAGAAACAGCCTGGAAAAGGTGCACCTTGGCTAAACTTTTTAGTTATCTAAATAACAGTTTTACTTAAAATCTATCACTTATATGAGAAAACTTATTCCTGTGAGATGAAAATTGTAATTAAAAAAAATTATTTCTATGGACCAAGTTCCCATGGACTGGATAGATCCAGTTGCTCCCTCAGTTTTCGGCTTCACTTTCTGTGAGTAAAAAACAAAATACACCTATTGAATGGAAAGCTTCTTTACTTCCTGGTTCATCTGAAATTCAGAGTCCCCTGTTAAGTGTGTTACACATAGTAAATTCATGAATGCCATGTTTTATCTTTTTTTAAAGAGCAAAATACTCTGCTCAGTACATGAAAATGAGTCTTTCATAACAATAACTGCATTATTCTGGGTTTAGGACAAAGAGTGACTTCTTATCCTTTTCCTTTTAGCACTGTAGATGAATACTCACCACAAAGAAAGGTAAGGCAGACCCTTCTGTATCTGAAATGGAATGTTCTGGTTTGCAGACCTGGCCTTGCCTCACTTGGCATTTCTTCATAATTAAAAGAACACTGCCTCAAGCACAGCAGGGCACACCAGCAAAGCCTGGGGCTGCAGCCTAAACTTTCCTGCTTTGCTTTAGCTTGCCTGAGCTGATGCAGATCTGACTTCAGCCATGTGCCCTTGACTTTATGACATTCTGCTTATTTTGTGGTGCGTTTTGGAGTCTCAGGGTTTCCCACTGTCCCCAGAGTGATATAAATTAGAATTTTAAAATGTCTATGCCAAAAGAAAAAAAAAATCTGTGCAGGAATTTTGACTTCAAGACTGAAGTTGTCTAAGGAAAATATTTGCAAAAAGAAAGAGAGATGGGAGCAAGTGTGAATGTGTTTCCTGTTCAATGTGATGCAGAATAAGATGTCAGGCACCAGTTTAGGAGAAACAGACATATCAGATGGATATGAACAATGAACCTATTGAAAAATGTACCTATTTCCCCTAAGAAAGTTATTAGACTACAGCAGAAGTATTGAAACAATCTCAAAGTAGCTTCTGTGAAAAATTTAAAAAGCAAAAGATCAGATTGAGATAACTATGACTTGGAGGTTAATATTAGAATGGGGAAATGATGTTTTTCTTAGGAGAAGACTCCATGTGATGTTTGTAGCCAGAGGTGAAAAATTGTGGGGGAATAGTGAAGCCTGTCACAGGGAATAATTATAGGACGTTTTGCCTGCCCACCAGCCCTAGCCAAGGTCCATCGTATTGTTCAGAATCTCCAATTTCATTTGCATTAATTGTGGCAAGTCCCAGTTTATTTCTCTAAGATTGGATGATGAACTTCATATTCTTTTTAAAAATTGGCTAGTTCTTTTGGAACATGTTGTAAACAGCTATGGTTTTCCAAAGGGCAGGAATGCGTTCATTAATTGTTCTCTTTCTCCTTTCTCACAGAATAAAGCCCTTTTCCACCAATTCAGTCTTAAGGAGAACTGGCTCCAGCACAGAGGAGCTGTGACAGAAAGAGAGGAAAGTGAGTATGATTTCCAGCAAGGGTTTGGGGTGGGCAGAGTAGTAGTTAATCACATTATTCTCCTATATTAGCACACCAACCTGGCTTGAGCCATCGATTCCAACTGTAATATTCCTTGGACAAGTATGTTAACATCAAATAGAATGGTTTTCCTTTTCATACTTTGAGTGTTAGATTTTGTAATACTGTCCTAAGGACTAGGAATATTTTTAATTTGGGAAGCAAGGAAAGGAGGTTTCACAAAGAGCTTCATTGCTTTCTTGAGTAGAAATGGGACTGGGAAACTAAATATTTTCCTCCCAGAACCGTCTCCTTCATCTGGCCATTGCCCAAGACTAATTGAAAACACTACTGAAGCCAATGTACAGGGTTTTGGCTGAGTCAGTCCCTGAGATTTAGGAAAGAAAGTCTTGGACAGAAGAATGAAAGGAAGGCTACACAGCAGAAACTCCTCCCGAGCGAGGCCGTATGGGCAGCGCCACATGTGTCAGTCACTGTAGGGTAGTGCTGCAGGGTCTCATGGCCTGGCGTGAAAAGGGCTGTTCATTCCACAGTAGGGGAAACACCTTTTTAGCACCCTGAAGATGCTGACATGCTTTTACATAGCAGAACAAGAAATATTAGTAGTAGTTTCTTCCTGCCTAGGTAAAGGTTATGAGCAGAGCTGGTGTTCATGCCATTGTGATTTTTGAGATGTGCTCTCTTAACTCACTTTTCTCCATGTGCTGAAATTCTAAGTGTGAACATTTAATATTTATCCAATTTCTTGACCATTTTTTAAAAAACAACAGGAGGCTTATTCTGTCACATGTTTTTTGTATATGACGCGGCTGACAGGTGGATTCTGTTGGATCACATTAAGTGTCTTCTCCATCTCATCAAAGAACAAACAAAATGGTCTTAACCTCCTAATTCATTAGTTGTTGGCCTTCCCTGTTTGCTTGTCTTATAATTTAACTGTATAATTTTCTAATAGAAATTAAAAGCTTCAAAGAGGCTAATGATTCCAAAAGCCCCTGGCTTCTTTTTGTCCATCAGTTTATTAAGCAAGTTATAAATTCACCTGACATCTAGTGGTTTTTAGATTGGATTTTACCTTGCTCAGAAATTCCTTTTTTCAATGGAAAGAGGAAAGCTTTTTTCCACTCTCACAAACCTGTTCACAAAACATAAAACAACTATTTGTTAAATGCTATTTTTTAATAATACGCCCAACCAACCTGAATATATGCCAAGTGCTTCTTGGCAAAGTGTTCACTTTGAATTTCTATACTTATAAACTCATATTTAGGCTTTTACTTCATTTGCATTTCTATGAAAATATTCCTGGGTTTATTTTTGTGGTGCTGTTTAAATTGTGAAGTTTCTCTAGGAGCTGTACTCCCACTTTCTTTTTTTGAAATACAGAACAGCATAATATATAAGTATTTTATTGTTCTTCTGTCTATTCTAAAGAAACTAGTCTTCTGTACATTCAGAACAGCTGACATAGGAAGCAATGTGTCAGCTACCTCCATTGCTATTAAAACATTTTTTGCTACTCAACTCTTAAAGAGAAATTTTTCCAGGACCCATTCACCCTGATAGTGATAATGTCTGAGTAATAATTATTAATACTGTACACAATAAAAGGGAAACTTAAAAGGCCTAGAAATGTAACCTCCATTTGGAAACTAAATTCATCACCACTTTGATTGTTGGCAAGGGTCATTTTTAAATGATTGAGAAAGTTGAACTCAAAAAAACATGGCAGATGACAGATTTTTAGATAAGCTTGTAAAAATAGCAAAATGAGGTATTCTTGATTGGGTCACTGAGGCTGTTTATAAATGTGTAAAATAAAAATATGTGAGTTAGACACTTTAATATGCTACTTTGGGAAATCTCAGCAACTCTCAAAGTGATTCAAAAGTACAGTGTGACTCAGGCCTGTAATCTTAGCACTTTGGGAGACCGAAGTGAGAGGACAGCTTGAGGCCAGACATTCACGACTAGCCTGAGCAACATAGTGAAACTCAGTCTCTACAAACAATAGAAAAGTTAGCTATGCACAATGATGTGTGCCTATGGTCCCAGCTACTTGTGAGGCTGACAAAGGATCGCTTGAGCCCAGGAGTTTAAAGTTACAGTGAACTATGATGATGCCACTGCACTCCACCCAGGCAACAAAGACTGGCCCTTATCCCAAAAAAGTACAATGTGTATATGACAGATTCTACTATATTATGATCAAGTGTCTCTACCTTGAGGATAGACTTGCACGACACAGGTCTCTTGCAACAGTATGAGAAGTTTAAATATTATTTATGCTTGTTTGGCAGCTTTCTTGTATCTGTGTCTCATATGTTTGCAAGTCCACATTTATAGGCATATACGCTTAAGCAGTCACATATGTACACACATATGTAAATCCAGCTGCATGTACTTTATACTGAAGAGAACAGCAAGGTGGGTGCATAGATTTGAAAAAGTCATAACCATAGTTCTCTACTCTCAAACAATTCTTGTGCAGCATTTTGCCATGTGTATATAAAGGAGCACTCCTATGTCAGTGTGAAGGCAAAAGTTTCCAGCACAGCTCAGGAGATCCTGAAAGTCGTAGCAGAAAAGATCCAGCACGCAGAAGAGGATCTGGCTCTGGTGACCATCATGTTCTCTGGGGGTAAATTAATTTCTATCTTTATATTAATCTTTCATTGGATCCCCTCCAAAAGGAGAAATTTGACATTTTTATAGAGTAAATGTGCAGTCTGTCCCTTCTAAGCGTGCAGCTGTGTGACCACAGGAACAATACAAAGCTGCCTACCAGAAGTGTTTCCATGACAACAGTTGGGTACTGTTGGATACCGAATTTCCTCCCCTCCAACTGAATGGAGAAGCACACCAGTGTTCTAAAATACATTATAAACCTTTTCTTATTTTGTGCTCTAAATAAGCCTTCTATTTTCATATTTAAATTAACTTGGGAAATTGCTATAGAATGAAATTACTTTGGAGAAAAAAGAAAGATGGTCTTGAACTAGTCATATGCAGGCTGACGATTTAAGAGTTAAAGACTCTCTATTGAAAAAAAGAAAACTGTACAATAAGCCACTGGCAAGGCAGTGCTTGCTCAGGTGGATCTGGGGACTGAGGCCTGGTTACAGCTTCTGGCTCTGTTGGGCCTTATTTATCCACAGAGAATGGTTTATTGTCTTTTTTGAATAAGATCACACAGATTACAAGCTGACGCTATTGATCTCTGCTGGCCTGAACAGACCCTTTGGTTTTCACTGGGTCCTGTCAGACCTTGGTGTCACTGGCCTCCTTTCTGGCTTGCAATCTTTATCTAATGTCTCATTAACCCTGAGAAAAATACAAAGAGAGTGACTTAGCATCAGGAGTTAAAAAGTGCAGTACCTTGTGAATTAATCAAGCAGAGCTGATGGGGCTGGGAGGAGAGCAGGTAAAGTACTCCAGTTTACCCTTTATTATCCTGCTGCAGTTGGGAGATGAATGTCAGAAGGTTAAAGTATAACGTGACAGAATATTGCTCCTCTTGCTTTCTTGCTCACAGGCAGGTAACATGGTGCTTCAAGCCAGTTGGTTATACATGCAAACAGAGCCCTCCTCCCTAGGCCTCTTCCAGGGCTCTACATCCAGGCAAAACATTATCTAGGATTAAAAAAAAAAAAAAAACACAAGAATAGAGGAACGTGTGGGCTAACTGAATTTTAATTAGGGAGGACTCAAACTTTTAATAAATATTTTAGATAGTTATGACAAATGCATATTATATTTGATTTTAAGCAATATTTAGCTTCATGGAAACCAATAGTGGCCTCTCAAGATAGTACCGCTACAGAAAGTAATCGTGGGAGTCTCCATTCAGACAGAACGTGACAAAGAAGGAAGGGCCCTGAGTGAACTTTGCAGTACATCTGAGACCCATCCCCCTGTCTCCTGGTTCCCATCCCCACCCCACCCCTGGGAGCTGACACACAGTTAGCTCAGGACCTCAGGAGAGTCCGGCAATTAATGAGTGACTCTTTGGTACCCAATATCTCTTTGATGGCTGTGAAATACCACTTTCACACTCTATTAAATTAGATTCATCAGGGTGGGCAACGACTTTCTAATGTGGATAGACCCATTGCTAATCATCACTAAGAAATATCAGCTTATCTCTTGAATTATCCTACAGATTTGGAAATGTGCCATCATTTTCCATCAATTAGTTCTTTGTCTGCGAAGAACCTTTCTGCCTTCATCTTATTATTCTCCAAACAATAATGCTTTAATAAGGAAAAAAAAAAGAGCTTAATGCATTCCTTGCTCTAATCACATAGTTTTTAATAAATTATGTTTTAATGCTACTTCAGAATGAAATGACAGATCTGGTTTTTGTTTTTTATCAAAAAAACTTCTGAGATGTTTACATGGATTTTTCTAAAAGGAGTGATACTATCACTCTGATAGCTTTCTAGGTATTATGAATCGAGGGTAGATATATGTGTGTACTAACAATAACAAATCCAGTTGTTCAGAGGCTAATATTCTATCAGTTTTAATCTTTTATAGTTGAGTGACTAACCTGAAAATTGGGGAAAATATGTTGCTTAGCAAATAGAAAAATTACTATCAAAAATCTGGGGCATTTTATTCTGTAAAGTATGAGTGACTCTCATAAATTCTGATTTAAGGTATATAGTAGGGACACAGAGGGCTATTAAGAAATTGTAGCTAAACAAAGAAGGAGGAGACAGCACTTTAAAACCCAGCCATGGGACCATCAATTATGTTGTTTTATGCAAAACAAAATTACAGTATTATTGATATTTATTTCTTTTCTTTTCTTTTTTTGAGACAGAGTCTCACTTGGTCACACTTGGGAGAGTGCCATGGAGTCTTAGCTCACAGCAACCTCAGACTCCTGGGTTCAAGTGATCCTCTTGCCTCAGCTCCCCCGGAGCTGGGACTACAGGTGCTTGCCACAATGCCCAGCTATTTTTTAGAGACAGGGTCTGGCTCTGGCTCAGGCTGGTCTCAAACCTGTGAGCTCAGGCAATCCACCCATCTCGGCCTCCCAGAGTGGTGGGATTATAGGCGTGAGCCACCGTACGGGGCCAATAGTATTGATCTTTATGATACTGGGCCTTAAAGAATAGATTGGAATATTATTTGTAAACTCTGTGTTAAACTGAAATGTCCAAAACAAAACCTTACACTTGAACTGATGAAGTTACCTAGAAAAAGATTTGTGGGATATCACATTGCTCAGTCATGCTGGACAACTAAGCAGCTACTTTAGGAGAAGTTGATTATGTCACAGTGAAATAGAATTTGGTATTATTTCATATACTTCCATACACTTCTTATGGTTAGGAGAACGGTAGTTTTTTGCAAAGAAAGCTACTGTGTTATAAGATGGCTCTAACTGTAGTACAAAAATGGTCAAAGGATAGGAACAATTTGAAACAAGGGAAATAAAATAGAAGAGGAACATGTGAAAAATATTCAGACTCACTAGTAGGCAAGAAATGCAAGTTAAGCCAAGGATTTTTTTTGGTTTTAGTAAAATAACAAATTTACCAAAAGTAACAATCAGTGTTGGTCACTGTACAGTTTTATACCTATTTTTAGGAAAAGTCATTGACTCATTTTCTAAAAAATAAGCGTTAGGAAGCAGTTTGGCAGTTTGTAAAAAATTTAACATATTCATTTCCTTCGAGGCAATAATTCCAGTACTAGGATCTCTCCTAAGAAAATGATCTATAAGGAGACAAAGATTTATGCACAAGGATGTTGACTTCTGTGATATATATTATGGCTGTCATAATAATAGACACCATTTATCAAACCCATGTTATGTGCTAGGCCCCGTGCTAGTACTTAGCATATGCCATACCAACAATTTCTATAACCAGAAAATTAGAAACTAGTAAATGTTCAACAATAGGGGAAAAATTAAAAGATGGTATAATGGACTATTATATAACCAATTAAACATGACATATATAAATTATTTTGGTGAGTGTATAAGTGCTTATATGTGTAATAAAACTCGAATATAAAACTATGGAAAATTTTAAGTATACATGTGTATGTGTATCCATAGTAATTGTGAATGCATATGTATAAATAATTGTGAATAAATGCAATCATCTGTGTGTGCACCCATAGAATTACAGGCATGAGCAAACAAAAACACACCTAAATGTGACCATTGCTAATGTTATGTGGTTATCTTAGAGAGATGAGTACATTTTTCCCTTAAACTATTCTGTGTTCTAAAGAATGATTAAATATTATAAGAAAGAACTACAAGGGCTAGGCACCTGTAGCTCAGTGGCTAGGGCACCAACCACATACGCCCAGAACTAGCAGGTTTGAATCCAGCCTGGGCCTGCCAAACAACAATGACAACTACAACCAAAAGATAGCCAGGTGTTGTGGCGGGTGCCTGTAATCCTAGCTACTTGGGAGGCTGAGGCAAGAGAATTGCTTAAGCCCAAAGAGTTTGAAGTTGCTGTGAGCTGTGATGCCATGACACTCTACTCAGGGCGACAGAGTGAGACTCTGTCTCAAAAAAAAGAAAAGAAATGCAAGGAGTCTCCACTTTCTGGGTGCTGAATAGCAATGTTCATGATACCACTCGTGTCATTGTATATAGTATACAGAACTGAACTAACTCACCTTAAGTTCTGTTTACTGTGAAATATTTTTCTGTGACAAGTTTTACTCTTTAGATGTATGTCTAGGCCTTTGCTATTCTTGTGCTATTAGTCAGTCTTTATTTTTTCTTTTTAATAAAGAAAAACATGAACTTCAGCCAAATGACTTGGCCATCTCCAAATCCTTTGAGGTATCTGGTCGGATATATGTCTACCGGAAAGGCCTGGCTGACACTTTGGTAAGGACCTTTACCCTTGATTTGAAACATTATACATGCACACAAATGTCAGGCTCAGTGTACATTTTTGTATGCTTTATAATGAACGTTAGAAAAAATATATTAACCTATTTCCTTCCCTAGCCAATGATATACTTTCTAAATAACACTACTTTTGTGGTCCAACTTGAAGAATTCTAAATGTCTCCTGAATCAAACCCTTTCTCTAAATGAGGGATTTGGAACAATTGACAAAATCTCTCCTGTGGAATTTTAATTTCATTCCTTCTTTTTTTGATGGGTATGTACAGGATAGACTGAGAAATGCACCCTGGGTAGATTTAGGGGGAAGAGATCTTTGTTTCAGTACATTTGGTGCACTTTTCCCATTCCCTTAAAGCCTTGCCTGTGTAAAAAGATGTCATAACAATGGGACATCAGGTGCCTCTAAAGAATAAGATTCTGAAGAAATGCAGAATCCGCACTTTAAATTATTTTCAGTCCACAATTTAAGAACATTTACATATAAGTGGATGATTTCTTTGTTGTTCTGAAAACCACTCGTGTGGTTGGTATCTGAGTAGCTAGAAGAGGCCTCAGATGCTATCTGGAAATACAGGCTCTAACAGATGGTAATTGTGTCTAGACTCCATCACATCCTGAAATGTTTCCCCTCCAACTTTGGACACCATATAAAATGTCCTCACTGGAATCATAAGTATAGACAGTTTCATCTCTAAAAGATGTCAGTTAACGTGGAACATCATAAGGGAAGAGTAACATGAAACCATCAGTGTCCACTCATACCCTCACATAGATGAGTTCATCCTCTTGGAGAGCAGGAATTAGAACCATGAAGAAAATGGATGGAGAAATACAGTGGTTCTTGGTGATGGTGGGGGACAACCCTGAATAACCAAGGGCAAAGGACCCATTTAGGGAAGACATAGGAGAGACAAAAAGCCAAGTAAAAATATCCTTACACCTCCAAATATTTGTGTCACTTCTAAGCTCTGGTTCCTCCTTTGCAAGTCTGCAGTAGAATCCATCTGGGTCCAGCCTAGCCAGACCAATGCCTGAGCAACCTAGCAACCTTAGTTTTTCTTTCTTCTTTTTAATTTTTTTTTTTTTGAGACAGAGCTTCAAGCTGTCACCGTGGGTAGAGTGCTGTGGTGTCACAGCTCACAGCAATTCCTGGGCTTAAGTGATTCTCCTGCCTCCGCCTTCCAAGTAGCTGGGACTACAGGCACCCGCCACAAAGCCTGGCTATTTTTTGGTTGTAGTTGTTATTGTTGTTTGGCAGGTCCGGGCTGGATTCGAACCCACCAGCTCTGTTGTATGTGGCTGGCACCTTAGCTGCTTGAGCTACAGGCTCCGAGCCAGCCTTGGTTTTTCTTAATCCTTAGAATTTGTAAGCTCCTTCATTCATACAATGCTTTCTGAGCTTCATACTGTGTCCTGTATGGGGCACGCAGAGACTATTTGTACCTTGATCTGCTCCAAAGACAATCAAGTCTGTGAGAGAGCTCTGTGAAGATCTGTAGTCATTAGTCTTTTTTTTTTTTTAAATAAGGATACTGTCTCATAAATATAAAACTTCTAAAATGCAAATAACTTATTTTTCAGTTTAGATAGAGATTAATATTTAGCATCCAGAATATTCCCTCTATCCAACCATATCATTTATTTTTATAAAGTCCCTTCTTATTTTTTAAGTCATTACTATTTAAGTCCAGTCCTTCATATGGGAGAATTTATATTTTAATTAGAAAATATCAAATATTTTAGAAAGATGCCAAATAATATTTTGAATAGCTTTAACAGTGGCAAAAGATTTTAAAGCCATTGTGGCACTTTATAATTTTATGCCTGATTTTAATGCAGTACTATTACCAGCCTCATAGTGGGCAAGGCTTTTTTATAAAAAGAAAGCAGTTGATACTTAAAATGGAGTGTAAATGAAATAAACTTCTTTTTAATTTTTATTTTATTATTAAATCATAGCTGCGTACATTAGTGCAATCAAGGGAGAAATGACTTTTATTTTTTATTTCTTGCTACATGTTTTCACTTTCCACAGGCATTTTAATAAAATTTGTAAATGTGTGTCTGGGATGAGACTTGTTAAACATATTTCCTGTAAAAGCCATGTCTGTCTTTATTAAAGTACACCATGACATTTCTTTTGTTTGTTTTTATACTAACCCTGCTGGCACATTAAGTCTTACCAGAAGCCAAAGTGATTTCAGGGCTTTTGCTTTCATTGTGCTGTCTGCTGGGGCAGTGTTTTATAATCTGATTTGTACATTTGTGGGGGAGTGGGAATGGGGGCTGGAGTGGGGGAGGGGCAGGCTAACCCAGTGAAGTATCATTGATCACATTCTACTGTTTTCAAGACTGTTTCCTAAATTGGCTATAACTCACTGAAGGTGAACAGACCAGGGAAAATATTAAGTGCACTCAGAAAAGATTACTTTTCTAATCGGGGCTTCTAGTGCCTTTTTATGGCCAGCCAATTCAGCGCAAAACATTTGGGAATTACTGAGGATGCTTTTGCTTCTGTCTGTTGGTTTAGAACCCATTTGCAGAAAATGAGGAATCACAGCAAAGGTCGATGAGAATTTTGGGAATGAACACTTGGGATCTTGCTCTGGAATTAATGAATTTTGATTGGACTCTATTCAATTCTATTCATGAGGTAAGTAAGGAGTGAAAAAATAAAAGGTGAATGCTGTTTTATATGTGAGTTCTTTTGGAAGAATATACGTATCTATGTGTATGGTGATATAGTTATGCTAGGATAATATGGTCCAAAAGAGATTTGGGAACTTTAAATACATTAAAAGACTGACACAGTTTAAGACAAAGTATAATATATGAGCACACTTTATTTCTCCTAGCTAAATCATGTGTTTGTATAATGTAGTATAAATGTGCTGTACTTGATATGTGTTTATGTATATATGATGCACTAATGGGGTTAAAGAACCATTTTATCTTTGATATTGATATTCTTATTTTTTCTATGAAATTTAAAGTAGTCATATAAGAACCATATTTATATTTATGTATGTATACACACATATTCATCTTTTATTTAAGAATGTTCTATGAATTTGGACTGTCCTGTAAGTCTTAAAGTATTTTCTTTAAAGTTTTAGATATATGGACACCCTATATTTCAAATTTTTATGTCCATCAACTTCTCACTTGAGGAAAAATTATAACATTTATAGAACAATAGATTAGGAACCAAATGCTACCCACAATTAATGAGTACTTGGCCAATGGAAAGGCTCACAGGAATAGGAAATGAAAAATGTTAGAGCCCTGTGCAAACCATATGTTGCATTTGCTTTGCCTTGTAGTGAAATTTTTCATTCTGAAATGGCCTTTCCTTCTGAAAAAGGAACCTCTTGCCCAATTTAGGGACCCATAAGCTTTATTTTCATTTTGGGATGTCTTTTAAATATCTTCATATTTCTCATTAAAGAAATTTCAGCATTATGATCTGAATTTGAACAAGTAGTGAATTCATTCAGGCTAAGTGACTTGCGTGTTTGCAAATGTTAATAGAGTGGGATATTTCCCTGTGTATGCAGTGGGAGAATGTGGATTGTTTCTGTAAAACACACAAATGCTCACACTCATTTTAAAATACAACTCTGTTGCTTTGCACATTATCTGTCTGTATAAATAGTCACTGTTCTTATTTGCTTTTGTAAATTATTGGACTTTGCCCTAATCTCATTTCTTCCTTTGACAGTATCTTAGTGTCAGTGTTTCTCAAAGAGTAGATACCAGACCAGCATCCTCAGCACCACTTGGGAACTTGTTAGAAATACACATTTCCAGCCCCTCCACATACCTACAGGATCAGAAGTTCAAGGGATGGGGTCCATCATGCTTTAACAGGGCTCCGCCCTATTAAAGTGGCATCCTATTAATAGTGCTCCACCAGGACCTCCAGCTGGTACTGATTCACACTCAAGTATGAGGGCCATTATCATAGAGAACAGACCTATGAGGGGCTGATGTGTACCTTTAAAATACTAGTAATGCTAATGTTCATTTTGCATGAATTTTTCAATATAAGTTTGGGGAATTCCATTTGGCCTATGATTTAAACTTTAGAGTGTCTTAGATTTTCATATAAAGATGTCTTCCTTACATTCCTGGAAAATTACATTTATACAAGGATTCTAGGTGAATATTATTGAATGAGATCCCTCTAAAACTATGTATAAATTATTTTGGATTGAATACATTGTTATTTGCCATATTTTCTGTTAGTTTATTAATGATATGGGAGTGGGCTACCTGAAGTGGCTCTTAAAAATGGACTGAATTTACTGTGAATAAACTCTGGCATGCATACATTTTCTTTCAGCAAGAGTTGATCTACTTCACGTTCAGCAGACAGGGAGGTGGGGAGCACACTGCAAACCTCAGCCTTCTGCTCCAGAGATGCAACGAGGTCCAGCTCTGGGTGGCCACAGAGATTCTGCTTTGCAGCCAGCTGGGCAAGCGGGTGCAGCTGGTGAAAAAATTCATCAAAATTGCAGCCCAGTAAGTTTGTAGTGATGGAAAGTGCTATTCCTCTCATCTCCTAGAGAGAAGACATGGTGGTTTTTTGGGGGGGGAGGGGATAGATGTAAAAGGGTAATATTGAGTTACGTGAATAGATGTTTTAAAGGTCTCTTCTTGAATATTTATGTCCTTGCATTTCAAGTGTTTATATCTCAAAGTAAATGTCAAAATATCAGGTGGAAGCACTATGTACTTCACTGTGTACATGTTCTCCATCCTGCAGCTGAGCAACAGTGTGGCTGAGTGAGCTCCAGTAGGCTGGGAAAATAAGGAGATGACGTGAGAGAGTGAAAGTCATTGCAAGTCACATTCATTCCATGATTCTGCTCATTGTTCTTTGATGCTCACAGAAGAAACTTTGGCATACTCACTTGTCAGAAGGCCTTGCACTGGCTGGTCCCACCTTACCTCTAAGCGTGCCCTGCTGAGTATGCCCTGTTTTCTAGCCACTCTGAATGTCTGTTTCTTTCACATGTACATCATCCCACAATTCTGGATACATGGTGGCTCTGCCAAGAATGGCCACTTCCACCTAGTAAATAGCTGCATTCTTTTTTTTTTTTTTTTTTTTGTGAGACAGAGCCTCAAGCTGTCACCCTGAATAGAGTGCCATGGCGTCACAGCTCACAGCAACCTCCAATTCCTGGGCTCAAGCGAGTCTCCTGCCTCTGCCTCCCAAGTAGTTGGGACTACAGGCGCCTGCCACAATGCCCAGCCAATTTTTGGTTGCAGCCGTCATTGTTTGGCGGCCCTGGGCTAGATTCGAACCCGCCAGCTCAGGTGTACGTGGCTGGCGCCTTAGCGCTGAGCCAATAGCTGCATTCTTGAAGACCTCAGACAAATAATGTTCTTTCCTTTCAGAAGTGATACCTGACTTTCAAATGCAGGGTCAATGACTTTCCCCCAGCACGTATGTGCTTTTTACTGTTTTGTTTTTTTTTTTAATATTAAAATTTTTTTTATTTTTTATTTTTTTGAATTCATCGAGGGTACAAAGAATTAGGTTATAGTGATTACATTTGTTAGATAAAGTCCCTCTTATAATTGCATCCCACCCCCAAGAGGTGTGCCATACACTGTGACTTCCTCCATTCCCCTCCCTGCTCCCCTCTGCCCCCTTGCTCTCCCCAATACTCTACTCTCTATTTTTTAGCTTTTTAAAACTTCTTTTTTTAAAAAAAAAAAAACTTCTTTATTATATTTATTAAACATATCCCTTTATGTAGGATTTATTCACTGGGCTGTGTTAGTTCCCAAAGATCAGTGACTTTTTCTAATCACTCATTGTTCCTTGGTGCCTAGTACAGAATTTGGTAAGTAGCATTTACTCAGTATGTGTTGACTAAATGAAACTTTAATAGTTTGCAAGGATTGTGTCTTAAAATACCACATTAGTATTCTGAGACTGTTCTTTGGACAAGCACCCAGCAGAAGCAAGCAGCATGTATCAAAATCTTCCTCAGTTTCTTTTGCCTCCCTGTCTTCCCATTTTATTTCTCCTTTGTCTATTTTTTTTTTGATACAGAGTCTCACTATATCACCCTGGGTAAAGTGCTTTGGCATCACAGCTCACAGCAACCTCAAACTCTTGGGCTTAAGTAATTCTCTTGCCTCACCCTCCCAAGAGGCTGGGACTACAGGTGCCCACCACAATGCCCAGCTATTTTTTTGTTGTGGTTGTCATTGTTGTTTGGCAGGCCCATTGTTGTTTGTTCAAACCCACCAGCTCCAGTGTATGTGGCTGGCACCCTTGCCACTGAGCTACAGGCACTGAGCCTCCCTCTCCTTTGTCTTCTAAAGTAGTTTTTATATTAAATGGTTTTCAAGTACATGTCAGTGCAGTATACTCAGGAAATATCTGTTCATCACTCATTATATGTGCACATCTATATGAGGTAGTGTGGGGAAATCAGACTGAGTGTTACCCAATCCTACTTTCATGAGGCTTGCAGTCTTCTGAGGTCCACTTCTATAACTTAACTGACTCCTACACAAAATGGAATGAGGAGTGACCTGGTATGAGATCTAATTCTGTTGGGAGCATTAGTGGAAAAGATCACACCCAAGGATGTAGGAGCAGGATCAGGAAGATATTTACAAAGGAAGCAGCATTTGAGGGCCTATTTGAATTCTGCATAAGAATTCAGAAGCGCACACTCCCCATGGAGGGTAAATTCAGTGGAGGCAGAGCAGCAGATGCTGTGGTCCTTATCCAATTTGGCAAGTGTGAAGGAGTAAGGAAATTGTGGGAGATTGATCTGTAAAGAAAGACCAGAGCAAACTGTAAAGGATCTTGAATTTCAGATTGAAGAGCTCGAACTGAATTGACAAGGAAGAAGAGGTTCTTTGAAAGCTGTTGGGCGGGAGACCAATATGATCAGAGTTTTCCTTCAGGAAAGTGGGTCTGAAAGCCGCATGTAGACTGTGCTGCAGGAAGGAGCCCCCAGAAGAAGGGTGATTAGTCTTCTCAGGCAAGAGATCATGGAAGTTCCTGACCTGGCATTTAATGTGACTAGGAATGAGAAGATAGATAACAGATATGCCTAAATCTGGAGCTATTTTAATGGTGAATGCGCTTTCTTTCTTTTTTTTTTTTTTAATTTGAGCAGTGTATTCCAAAATAGCCTTTGAAATTTCTGAAGGTGAGGTTCCTTTGGGTAAAAAGCTTTCTTATAAATGCCAGTTATGTGGAGAAATGGGAAATTAATGTTCCAGGCAGTAAAATGACACCACCCAGCTCAGGCCCCAGTATAAGATTATATCTATCCTGAGGGGAATGAAATATATTCGCATCTTCTCCATATGGCCCCATGCCCTTGAATTATTTATGGTACTGGTCTCTATCCTTAGACCATGGAATAGAATACCAACAGAGACATAAAGTTAAATTCCTTATAATCACACAAATGGGAATAACCAAGGGAAAATAGTAATTTCCACAATTGTGAAGTGCTTTCCCTGCCTAAGGCATCCTATTTGCATATTCATGTTTCCACTCCTTCTCACCACCCCCATCTCCCACCTCTGTGGATTGAGTGGATTTTATTTCCTCACATAGAGACAAAGGAGTGTTTGCTGAAGTGGAATGTTTAGTGTCAGGCAGTCTGCTCTTATCACAGAATGAGTGACCTTTGGTAACAAAGGTTTCCTACTGGAATGGTATCTAATATTTGCACTGTATCAATTTGTCTTCTACAGAAATTGTGTCTATTTTAATTCCCTTTTTTAAATAACAGATTAAGATGTTAGTTTATATGTGTGGTTTTATTTCTTAAAGTATGACTAAAAAGCTGTATGTATTAGGAAAATTATTTATGGGGAGCTGAAAGATGAGAAGATGGGAATTATATCTAAGATTCCAATAGGTAAATGATGCCAAATAAGAAGAAAAATCATAAATTTTTAAAATAATGAATAACAGCAAAACCATTTTCCCAGAAGTTCTTGTTTTAAAGTCAGGCAAATGCTATTTGACAGGCTTGCTGTGTCCTGAGCAGTTGCGTGACAGGCAGAATGTAAAGATGAATAGACAGGTGCTGCAGTCCTCAGGCACCTAGTGTGCAGCAGCAGTGAATGGTATAACCAGTGGGTCTCCAGCTCTGGTAGGGTGGACCCAGATGAGGGGACCCAGGAGGGATGGAGCCCTTCTTTCTGAACGCAAAAGCCTCAGCAGAGGAGCCTGTTTTTTTTAAATGTCAAGTCAAGAGGCTCAGCGCCCTTAGCTCAGTGGTTAGGGTACCAGCCACATACATTGAGGCTGGCAGGTTCGAACCCAGCCTGGGCCTGCTAAACCAACAATGATAACGGCAACAAAAAAATAGCTAGGTGTTATGACGGGTGCCTATAGTCCCAGCTACTTGGGAGGCTGAGGCAAGAGAATCGCGTAAGCCCAAGAGTTTGAGGTTGCTGTGAGCTGTGACATCACAGCACTCTACCAAGGGCAACATAATGAAACTCTGTTTCAAAAAAATAAATAAATGTAAAGTCAAGAGATGGCACTCCCTCAGATCTGTTCTAGCTGGTGTGAACTTTCAAAGGATACAGTGAGACAGAGAGGGGAGAATTTGGACTGTGAACAGCAAGGGGGGAAGTGAAGTCATAGTACTGAAGCCTTACGCAGCAGCAGTTCTCAAAAACAGGTGGGTTTCCAAATCATAGGTCAGAGGTATCTAATTTTGGTTTGTTCATGAGATATAACAAGTAGGGTTCACCCAGGAGAAAGTTCACAAGAAACCAGGTGAGGGCTCACTTAGATTGAGGTCCAGGGCCCCACACTACAGGGAAACTGTAAGCAGAGCCGAAAGCTAGACAGGAGGGCTTTGAGAGAGACAGGCATGCCTGGTGGAGGCTGAACACCTATAGGACAGGTGTTCACCATGATTTCTTCCACTTTAGGTGTGGCAGCAACAATGTCCTTTCAGCTTCCATCGTACTGTCCACAGAACTTCTAAAATGCTCCCAGGTCTGAGTGCCCCAGCCCTGCGTGGAGCCCAGATACAGCACAATTTGGGCAGTACCTGGTCGGTGAGGCTGGTTCCAGGCCAGGCCAGTTCAGGCAGGACCTGCCAGAGTACAGCCTCTCTGGACTTTCCTGCTTGCTTTAACAGCCCATTTTCCTGGTTCTGAACTAAATGTTCTTACATACTACCTGTGCAACTGGAAATCAGTACAGCTTTGGGGACAGCAGTGTGTAACACGTTTCTAGAACGTTTAAAGTCTTCATAGCTGTTGACCATTCATGTAATGGCTGGAAGTCTAACTTAATGAAAAAAAAATCATAAATACAGTAAAAAGATGTATACACAAGAGCCGGATATGGTGGCTCACGCCTGTAATCCTAGCACTTTAGGAAGCCAAGGCAAGAGTTCCAGACCAGCCTGAGCAAGAGCAAGATCCCATCTTTACTAAAAATAGAAAAACAAGCCAGACATGGTAGTGAGCACTTGTAGGCTCAGCTACTCAGGAGACTAAGACAAGTAAGAGGATCACTTGAGCCCAAGAGTTTGGGGTTGTTGTGAGCTATGATGCCACAGCACTCTACTCAGGGTAACAGAGTGAGACTGTGTCAAAAAAAAAAAAAAAGTATGCACAAGGTATTCTTCATTGCAGCATTCTGTGTAACAGGGTGGAATTGAAAACAACTTAAATTTCAACAATAGAGGAATAAATAAGTTATAGTATATGTTCTTGATGAAAAAATGTAACCATTAATAACAGTAGTGCATGGTGCATCCATAGTGCATCGTGGAGCATGGTATTGAACTGGAAAAGGAGGCTTAGAGAGTTACACATACCCAGTACTCAAATCCCACTTGAGACATCGGTGGAGATGTTGTGGCATCTGGGGAAGCTAAACTAACATACATCAGGCCCTGTTATGCATCCTGCTATGCCATGTACTTTTCATACACGCCTTTCCAACTAACCTAGAAGTGCAGGTTCCCTCTGCTATCCCAAGGCCTCCCAGCTGTCTCTGAAAATAGTAGACTGTTGATCCTTTAAGTCTCTGGGCATGATTGATGTTATGCAGAATGAATAACCTTGCGAAGTGAATGGAATTCAACATGATTTCATCTGACATTTTATTGCCTTGTTTCTTTAAGTGAGAAATGTGAAACAGTATCCCTATTAATATTTGCCATATTTAAATATATATACATAATATGGTAGTTATTTTGTTGGCAACAAAAAAAAAATGTGCCTCAATGTAATGGGAGAGGGAGTTTAGACCTGTGCAGGGAGGGGCTTGTCTGTCAAAATCAAGGAAGAAAGCATTTTGATGGAGTTAGGCTCAGAGAGCTGTTACAAGGAGAGAATGGCATATATGAAGAAATGTGAATTTAAAGGAGGGTTCAGTTGGAATTGTAAATGCATACAAAGTAGGTTAAAAAGAAAAAGAAAAAAAAGACTCTTGCTAAATGTCAGGATATTGTCCAGGGCACAGATTCTTTCCTAAAGGTAAGGATGAGCTGAAGCATTTGTAATTGTTTCTGGTTTTCTGTGGGGTGCCAAGGGTGCCCAGGCTGTAGAGCAGAGTTCCTGAACTCCATGGCCCAGGAGTCTTTTTCAGCTTTGTCTTTTGTGATCATCCAGCAAAAGGATATTTCCTCAAAGTGTCCCCTCCTTTCTCCACAGCTGCAAAGCCCAGAGAAACCTCAATTCTTTCTTTGCTATTGTGATGGGTCTCAACACTGCTTCTGTCAGCCGACTCTCACAGACCTGGGAGGTGAGCCCAGGGTCCCGTTGTGTGGGGTGAGGGCATGTGGGAAAATAAAAGGAAAATAATTTTGTTTAAATGGTTTAAATGAGATAAGTACTACTAGACTAAAAATGTTAAAAAGTAATGTGTCAAATGCTCTTTGAGATGGTTCTGTATGATATATAGTATATGTATATACAAAAAGAGATAAAAATTGAAAAATGCTCCCCAGATAAAATCAGTCTTCCCTTCTGTGCTCTCTGATACTGGTTCCACTTCCATGCTGGTCTTTCACAGCCTTACTTGCATGAGGACATGTGCTCAGAGGCCTATATACTGTGATGTTAATGAATTTAAGTGTCAGGGCCTCTCCCTTGGGAGGCCCCTGGCAATGTATGCACATGGATGATATACATATGTGTGTGTGTGTGTGTGTGTGTGTGTGTATTCTTATAAAATGTTCTAAAGTAATTTTGTATTTTTTTTTCTTAAGGAGGATTCACAAAGTTTCGGGCCTCTTGAATCTTGATTTAGCATCTTTGTATGATGGAGGTTGTTGGGGTTAAAAGAGGCAGAGGCCCATGAAAGTTAGCACCAGTTCTTACACTGGACTGTGTGGGAAAACCTGGAATTGGGAGCTCCTAAACCTAGCCAGCCACAGACTCAAGACTCTGCCTGGCCCATGGCCCCTCACCTTCTGTCACTGGGCTTCTGTTTCCTTCACTGTCCTCTCCTTGCTGGTTACCTACCTCCCTCACACTGTGCACCCTTTCTCTTCCTCATCATTTCTCCATGAGCATCAAGGCTTCCCCCTTCTGGCGCTAGTCTGCATCTGGCTTACTGTGGTCATCTTACCTCTCTCCACCGTCCTCTCAGATTTAGTGCCTATCACTGACTGCACTGTTCTCTTTATGGTTTCCAATTCAGACTCCTTCAAGAGAAAGGCCAATAGGTCAGCTATTTTTTTCTCGGAAATAGGTCTCTGGGCAAGTGAAAAGATTTACTTCCTTTCAGTGAGGGCCCATACCCTGACGGGAACCACTATGCTGACCCATGAATCGGAGTCAGGGCCCCTTAAAGGAATTCAGAAAAAAAGAAAGGAAAGGCCTGCCTGCTCTGGTTAAGCAAACAAAACATTCTTATATATCCTGAGATTAAAGGTGATGGGGGACAAATATCACAATTGATTAGAGCAGGAGGAAAACAAATGGCTAGTGAATTTGAATTAAACCTTGAAAGAAACTCTAATTTGTAAAACTTAGTTCAGCGGAATTCAAACAGCTTCTATTTAATCTGCATATTGACTACCTACTATGTGCAGGGTGCTGCCTCATTGCCTTGGCGAATAGGTAAAGGAAACATTAGAACTGAGTGTGCCTGCGATGAAGGACATCCTAGGCCACGGTAGAGCAAATGGTGGGACTCATTCTGGGTCAGGGTGGATGAGAAAACTCTCATGGGCGTCCCCACACAACAGGGCCTTGGAGGTTGAGCTAGGAGTTAATGAAGTGAGGTGCAGTCCCAGGCAGAGGTGATCAGAGGATCTCTGTGGACTGAGTGGAATGTGATAACACAGTCCCAGGTAATACAGGAAAAGAAGTAGATTTGAGGGACCAGATCAGAGGTTGGCAAATTTCTTTGGCAAAGGGCCAGAGAGTAAATATTTTAGGGCATATGGTCTCTATTGAAACTTCTTTACTTCGCACTGGAAAGAACAGCTACAGTTAATATGGAAAATAATGGGCATGGCGTTATTAAAAATAAATTAAAAAAAAACAATAAATCCAATAAAGGTTTATTTATTAAATCAGATGATGGGCCAGATTTGATTTATGGCTGACCTCTGGAGTAGATCCAATTAATTTGACTTTGGACATGTTGAATTTGAGGTGCCACTGGGACATGCATATGGGATGTCCAACAGGTTAAGATATACGCATCAGAAGAAAGACTGGAATCACTTGCAGATGTCTCCACTTCATATCTTCTCCCTTAAGCTGTCTTACATTCATGGATGCGTATGTGTGTGTACATTTGTGTATGGCAGTAGTTTTCAAACAGATTCACCTACCTGTGCTGTGACTCATCAAGTTCAGATGTAAAATTATCAGATTGAAAAATCTATTTCTAAATAATTTAAAAGTCCAATTATTGTGGGGTTTGCCTCATTGCTTTGATTCATTTTAGAAGAAGAGAATCTCATAAATACCTTCTTGAACATTGTTAGCATTAATAGCTGAAATTTGTTAAGTATCAGCCAGCCTTGGACTATATAGACACTTTTCAGGTGTATGTCCATATCCTCAGCTTAAGAAACAGATCTGCTAGAAAGGGATAGAGTCAGGATTCAGATCAGGCTAGCTTCAAGCACATGCTGCTGCTTACCACTACGTCAGTATGAAACTGAACATTCAGGTTTTTGCTTATATATGTTAAAGGCAGCCTGAAACAGTCAGACCCTTCTTCTTTCAGCCTGAATTTTTACTTGGGAGGATGGCATGTGTTTCTATCCTCTGTCATTTTTGCATGCCACCTGTTGATGTCATTGAGCTTTGCAATTGAAGTACAGACTTCATCCCTTACAGTCTTCATGGCCCTTCACTATTTAACCCTCTGCTGTGAAATACAATTATTGATGTCAGCCAACATTATTATTTCCCACTCAGCAAGACTATTAAGAAGATGAGAGCATTCATCAAAGGTAGGACATGGAAATCTAAGTTTTTATTAAATAATCAGCAATGTGTGATCTAACCAGTCAGATTCCTGAATCGTATGGCTGTTATTTTAAATTTTTTCTAGAAGTATTCCTAAGGAGTATCGCATTAAGGGGATGATGAAAATTGCATCATGAGAAGCAATCAGGGTAGAACCAAATGACAGAGGTGTTTATGTTCAGAAATGTGACACAGTTAAGCAGAATTTAATGGAAACCTCTCAAAATAACTCACTTCTGTGACCTTTTGCTTGTTTGTTTTAGAAAATCCCTGGAAAGTTTAAGAAACTTTTCTCTGAACTTGAAAGTTTAACAGTAAGTAGTTGAGCCAAAGGGGATTTGTTCTTTCACATTAATTGCCAGCATCTAATTTTCTCGTACATATGTGAGTGATTGGTATCTGCACTTCACAGCGTGAGGTAGGTTAGACTAGTTTATTCATATGTGAAAATGTAGCTGTGCTTCTCATGGAGAGAATCTACTTGGCAGTTAATGCTGCTGCTTCTCCATGAAAAACGGTGCTGAGAATAATCCTTTCAGTGAGATTTTTCACAAGGCAGAGTTTTAAGAATAGTCTATTTTGAAGCCTGTAAAAGTAATCAGTATAAATTTAGTGTTCAATTAGTGCCTTATGCATTATTCTTTTCTTTTATTCTTCTTTTTACAACTTAGATACAAAATGTATAGTTTCTTTTTAGAATACACTTACATGGCATTCTCTTGTTTTCTCTGTATCATCTGTGCACTATGAGGGCAGTTTTTCTTGGCAGTGTACCTAACAAAAGATCTTGGGTTAACTCGTGGTAGAAATTATGCAGAGGAAACTGTACTTAACAAACCTATTAGAGGAAAATAATGGGGCAATCAAAAGGTATCTCTCATTTGCAGTCATTTCCCATTATTGTAAACCAATAACTTGAGTTTCATTCATTGCCTAGATTTCCTTCCCTAATTTAGTGAGTATTCTCCTAGGAAACCTTTATCTACTTCATTCTTAGGAAGAACCTCTTTGTATCTTTTATAAATCATGTTCAAATTGTGTAGCAAAAGGGGATTTAGAATTCTTTCTATAGCATATTGATTTTTCTTTCTTTTTGTAATCTCCTTCATTCTGCAGGATCCTTCCCTAAATCACAAAGCCTACAGAGATGCATTCAAAAAGATGAAGCCACCAAAAATCCCCTTTATGCCCTTATTGCTTAAAGGTAACAATTTTTTATCTTTCATGCTATGTAATTCCATATTCCAGAAATTTATCACCCTAACTATAGAAGGCAAAAACAAAAAAAGGATTCTCCATTTATTTCTTTATAGTAATTTTGGCATTTAAGCCTAGTTGTGTTTGCTATGATTGTTTTTCAAATGCTGAATTATTTTTGTGGTACCGAGAGTATTTCATTGTTCTTGAGCAAACTCAAAGCATTTTCACTCAACTCACAAAGCCTGGCACTGAAAACTTGTGTTTCTTTTTTACTCTGCTTCTAAGCCCTGTATTATTTTGTTTGAATCTATAGTCCACTGACTTCAACCAAGAATAAGGCTGGCAAAAAGAACCCAAATGGTGATCAGTCGTGCTGTATGTTTGCAACCTAAACTTTAGAAATACACCCTACAGTTTGCTGTTGTGTGAGGATTACCTTTGGTTAATATAAATAGTATAGTGTATGAAAGTTATTGGAAAGTTATTGATGGAGAATGTACTTTCCTCTTTCAAGGAGTGGAATCTAGATAGGAAAGAGTTTGACAGCTCCAAGTTAGTTTGCTGACCTCTCTTCTGTAGTGCACCAAATAATTCTTCATGAAGCACATTAAATTTACTGATGAGATCCAGTGATCTCTTTCAAAATATGAGGATAAATACAAGGAAACTCTGTTTGGTCTGGCTTATACTCCTGACATTGAGCATATATCTTTCCCTGTGTGTTTTGTAGGGAAAGGGGGGTTGGCATCATCCTCTGCCACGTATTGATTCCATCAGGAGGTTTTCTAGGAATACTCCCTTCATTCAGCCTTTGCTCTTCAGTCTCCTGTAACTTCTGCCAGACTAGGCCCCGACCACTGCTCCCATAAATGTAATCTGGAAATAAGTCTCATAAGAACTGGATTACTGGCTCGATGCCTGTAGCTCAAGCTGCTAAGGCGCCACCAACATATACTGGAGCTGGTGGGTTCAAATCCAGCCCGGGCTGGCCAAACACAATGACAACTACAACTAAAAAAATAGCCAGGTGTTGTGGCGGGTGCCTGTAGTCCCAGCTACTTGGGAGGCTAAGGCAAGATAATCACTTAAGTCTAGGAGTTGGAGGTTGCTGTGAGCTGTGATGCCACCACAGCACTCTACCCAGGGCAACAGCTTGAGGCTCTGTCTCAAAAAAAAAAAAAGAAAGAAAGAAAGAAAGAAAAAAGAATTGGATTGCTGATTGGCATGGCCATCCTCAACCTCCACCTTCCCTGCTGCCTTCTGCACTGGCAATAAAGCCAGCGTTCCCTCCTCAGTTTCTGTCAAGAACAGCCAGAGCTGGGAGGATGAGTGTGAGTTGCTATGCCTCCCTACAGCTGCGCATTTAGTCTTCACCAAAGATAAAGCAAGAATCTCTGTGAAAGAAGAATAGGACATTAGGACAATTGATAGATGCATGACTACTTCAGTCAAGTTGAAAGATACCGTTAAATGGAAATGGATGAAATAAAGAGAAATTATGTTGCCCAAATAACAATTTAAAAGTTTATTTGGTTCTTCATGTGAATTTGCTTTTAAGATGAGTTTATTCAGGCTTATGCTTTTTATTTGCAAAATAACAATGCCTTCACCTGGAGGGCTGGTGAAGACAGGTGGGAAGTAACACTTATAATCATTTAGACACAAATAGAGACAGTAGAAAATGAGGGCAGATGTAAGAAAGAATTGATTTTAGGAAGAAAAAACATTGAAACAATGAATGCAAGGTAATGAGAAATTAGTTGATAGTGTTTCTTTAACTTAATTAGATATGAATAGAGCTTTCTGCTATGAGTAGTTTTCCCCCCCAAATATTTACTGTAGGGCGGTGCCTGTGGCCCAAAGGAGTAGGGCACTGGCCCTATATACCAGAGGTGGCAGGTTCAAACCCAGCCTCTGCCAAAAACTGCAAAAAAAAAAAAAATTTACTGTAGTCAAGTGTCTCCTGTGTATGTTTTAGCTTGGATGCAATTTTCTGCTCTACTGAGTTTATCAAGACTTCTTTGTTGGCAGTAAAACAGATTTCCTTTTTGTACTGACAATACATTCACTCATTCCAAAAATAAAAAGTAAATTAATTTTTTTCTTTTTAATTAAAGCCTTCTTTAATGAAATAAACACTTAATTTTCCTTTATCATAATATTTGTCATAAAAATAGTATTAGTACTCCATTATATTTAAAGTTAACTGCTTTTAAGTGTCATGGATTTTTTTTTTTTTTTTGCAGTTTTCGGCCAGGGGGCTGGGTCTGAACCCGCCACCTCTGGCATATGGGGCCAGTGCCCCACTCCTTTGAGCCACAGGCACCGCCCATGGATTATTTTTTATTTTGTGTTGGTTTTTCTTTTTTTGAGATGGGATCTTGCTATGTTGCCCAGTCAGGACTTGAACTTATGGGCTCAAGTGATCTTCCCACATCATACTCTTTACTGGGACTATAGGTGTGCACCACTGTGCCTGGCTTTTAAAGTTATTGCTTTTATCTAAAATAATTTCCAAAGAAAATAGGGTGTATATTTAAAATACTTATATTATATACATTACATATATATTTTATTCATGTATGTATAAGGCATTTTGGCAAAAATACACAATACTAATTTTTAGAATTTTAAACTGTAATTATTTTTAAAGTTGCAATTAACTATTTTAGAGCAACTACCTTAATTTTTAATGAAAATTCTTTTTCCTCTCCCTCATACCTTCTAGAATGAGTTGCTTTTAATCAGAGAAATTGGACCAAATTGAACTCCTTGGATATTTAGCAAGAATTAAGCCTCCTAAGTTTTTGTGTTTTTTTTTTTATATAGTCAATCTCAGCATGTAGGTGATCAAGTAGGTGGATTACCCAAGGATCCTTCCAGCCATCAGTTTTTCTCTTTTCCAGTTGAATTTCTTGCCTTTAGACATTCTGTACCACTACTAGCCAGAAAGGGAGGAATAGGAACCCCAAGTAAGTGCTAGGAAAAAGATCCTGCTGAGTGCAGTGTATATTGTATGCTGTTTTTGGCAATGGTGGTCCTTTGTTCCACTGTCTCCAAATAATTGAGGTGTTCAAAGATAAACTCAGGTCCTTGGAGGGCTGTGCATGTATCTTAGAGTAGACATTGTTGCAGATCTGTGTGGGTACTTTAAAGGAAAGAATGTCAGGTTGCTTGTGTGTTTCTTCCTCCTCTCCATTTGCCATCTCTTCAGAGTGTTATTTCATCTGGCAGTTCTATTTGATGAGAGATTTGGAGTGTGTTCAGATGGCTCCAGTTGAAAGAGGCTTGGCCATAGATCATTTCCTACACTATTAAACTGCTTCAAATCCTATGACTTAAATTTTGCCATCCTAATTTTAAGCTCAACCACCTATTTGTTTCTGCCTCTCAATCCTTCCTCATCACACACCTGCCATTCACCTGCCTTAAAACCTTCAGCCATGTGAACCCTACCCCTTCTCCTGGACTGCAGCCCCTTCCAGCCGCTCTCCCTCCCACCCAGCCACCTTCAAAGCCACCTGCTCACACCTCCCAGGCACCTTCCCTGTCCTATGTTTGTGCCAGCATCAGCCTGACAGTCTGCACCCAGCACAGCAGCCACCCATGTGTGCTGACATCAGCAGGTCCCTGAGAGTTAAGAGTAAGAGAGTCCACAAGGAACAGAAGAGATTTAGTGATGAGGGAAACACTTTAACCATTGCAGAGGCTACTGATGTCCCCTAAATTGAGCAAGGTAACTGGACTGGCAATAAGCAAAGTCCAAGTCCTTTTACTCTGAGGGGCCCAGAGATGAGAGGCCTCTCTGGGTTTGAACCCTGGCTCCGACAATTGTGGGTCGGGCATAGCCATCCTTTGGGCGCTAGTTTCTTCACATTCTTATCTCTGAGGATTTTTAATCTTACAGACTTTTATGAGGATTAACGAGTTCATGCAGCTAAAGCACTTAGAGCTGTGTCTGGCATGGTAACAAATACAAGGTGCCAGTATCACCACCCTCATCATCATTCTGAGGTGCATGGGAAGGTGCAGGAGTTGGAAGATCAACCTCCTAACACTGGGGAAATGGGCAAAGCGACTCTGAAGGGAAGGGGTGTTTGCAATCTGGAGTTCTCCATGAGTTAGTAAAGGCCAGGCTTATAGGTGGTGTTTAATGTAGATAGAATACACACAGTGTTTTATTTGCTATATAAAAAAAGGTAAAAACTATGTTGACTTCTCTTTTCAAAATATTGTGTCACAGAATGAAAACTTGCAATTACTTTCTGAAAGCAAAACTGCAAAAGATAATAAAATAACCAGAGAGTTTATCAGAAGACTGTGTAATTAATTGTGAATCATTTTCCTACTAGGACATCAGTTTAAAAGGAAGAAAAGAAAAGGGGAAAAAAGCTCATGATAACATGGCAGTCCACACTAGCTGTGTGTGGGGAGGCCTGAGGAAAGTGTGCACTGTAGCTATGCAGTGAGGTCACCTCCTGGCTTCTGTCAAAACTCACAGGCAGGTTTCAGGAGCACCTATTGCATAATTAGGGAACAGCAGAAAAATGTCTTGATTAGATGGAAATGCTTTCTCTTTCTATTCATAGGAGTTTTTAAACTGTTTTTTTCCCTCATTTTAATTAGTTTACTTTCACAAGATTTTTGAAGATTATTTAGCGGCTCTCCTTGTCAATAATAAAACATGATTTTTTGCCCATACTTTATTTTTCATTCTTTTTTGAGACAGAGTCTCACTGGTACCCAGGCTAGAGTGCTATGGCATCATAGCTCACAGCAACCTCAAACTCTTATGCTCAAGAGAGCCTCTTGCCTCAGCCTATCAAGTAGTTGGGACTACAGGAACCCACCACGATGCCTGGCTAGATTTTCTATTTTAGTAGAGAGGAGGTCTCACTCTTGTTCAGACTGATCTCGAACTCCTGAGCTCAGGCAGTCCACCCTCCTCAACCTCCTAGAGTGCTAGGATTTCAGGAGTGAGCCACTATGCCTGGCCTCTGTGCACGTGCTTTAAACTTAGTGCATTTCTTTTGTTGTTGTTGTTGTTGCAATTTTTGGCTGGGGCTGGGTTTGAACCCACCACCTCCGGTATATGGGGCCGGCGCCCTACTCCTTGAGCCACAGGCATCACCCCAAACTGTAGTGCATTTCTTTTTGTGATACTTGTCTGTGACGATTCCCTAATGCTTAGTCATCAACCCTCTGAGTTTAGCTCAGTGCTCAGGGGCTGCCTTTAATGTAAGCAATTCCGAAATCTATATCTCTGGAGGAGACACTCCTTTGTTTATTGAAACCAAAAGGAGATTTCTTAGTGAATATCCTAGTTCACTTTAAATGCAGAGTCTCAGACCAAGTTTAACTCTCTGGATGTGTCTCTTCTCTTTCTTCTTTTCTCTCTCCTGAGCCCTAGCCTCATTCTCCTGCTCTCTCTTATAATATACTGTATTTGCAACAGCAAAAAGTTCCTCCAAAGATGTCTCATAGTCTTAAGACGAAAGCTTTTGGAGTTTTCTCCTGACCTCCTGAGCCGATTGAGTTAAGAATTCTTAACATGTACCTTCATCCTGTTTTGCTTATTCGATTTTTGTCAGTGATGCTTTCTTTTTACCAATTGAATGGCTCCAGAAGTCTTGCCATTTTCAAAACTACCTCTTTGCTCACTTCTGATGACAATCAGGTACCAGTGTTTAGAACCAAAATCTTAAATGTAAATCTCTAGATTGAAATCTTCACTGTTTTAAGTAAAGCACATCCCATATACTTTGCTAGGCATTTTTTAAAAAGCAAACACACACTTACTAAAATCCTTTTGTTTCTGGGTCCTTTTCTATGTAGTGTTCTGGCCTAAAAACATAACAGAACCAGTAAGTTATAGGGTAATATTAGCTTATACATAGTAAACAGGTTGAAGTTAAATGCTTTGTTGTAAGCACAAAATATGTACATTCAGTAGCATTATTACACCATTTTTACACACACAAAAATTGTTCACTTTCATGTCACATGCTATACAAATTCAATTTCAAGTTGCCCTACCAAGTGAGTGGAATGATCTGTAATGTTTAGAAAAATAAATAAGTTTCATTGGTTGTTGACCTCTCCAGCACTGATGGTCATGATCCGTTCCTAATAGTGCCTATGTCTTTTTGTTTCTAATTTTCAGATGTAACATTTATTCATGAAGGAAATAAAACTTTTTTGGATAATCTTGTCAATTTTGAAAAGCTGGTACGTAAATTTCACCATTTCTCCATTTTCCACAGTACAGGAAAATGTACTGTACTGCTCTAGGACACAAAATGGTTTAGTACTTTCTCCATTGAATGCAAGATGATTTCTAGAAGTTTATTTGCTTCATGTTGTACATTGTCAATAATATGTGTTTCATTTAACAGTAAATATTCTAGTAAGGTTTTTGAGAACCAAATTTGAAAATCCGCTTTTTATTTCTAAAAATGGAGCTTCATTAGATTAACATTAAGGGTTGAGTGTGTATTATTAAACCAGAAACAAAGCCATAAGGTCTCTGTCAGGAGGAATACACACTCATGAGACTAAGTTTACTGCTTTCAAGGCATCCCACAATGTCCCAGCCTGCACCACTTTCAAAGCTCAGAGGGAGAAAGTTCTCCTCCGGGGAAAGTGCATCTGTCTGTCTCTCAGTACTCCATGCTTGGATGTGGTACTGAAATTTGCAGGGTCTGTGTGTGCTAGGGAAGGCCACTCCCTTACCAGCCTGTGGACAAATGGTGCCACCTCTGAACACCGCGGACAGAGCAGCCCAGTCAAAGTGCCCTCCCTGCTCCGAGCAAGAGGTCCCCAGCTCATCTCTCTCCAAATGTTTTTGAAATGCCTCTTCCTGAATCATCTCCAGGACATCCCAGGTGTTTTATCCTGCAGTGGGCTCCCCAAACGCTTTCTGATCTGCCTTTGGGCAAAGGAAGAGTGACCTATAAGAATGGAGCGACTGTGAAGTGGAAGTGCTCCAGAGGGACCCACTTGTCTGCAAGATGAATGGATTTGTCTGAGAGATGAACTTTAGTGTCATAGATTAAACTGTCCATCCTGGTTAAAGATGAGGGCAATAACCCTGCTACACAGGTCCTGACCTTTGAGTGACCTTTTCAGTAATGGAAATGGATTTACGTGAACTCTTTCAAGAACTGCCCTGGTTCCCTGTAACACTGGCTCAGGCCCTGGAGAGAAGGGTGAGTGAGGCAGGGGCCACAGACCATGACCAAAGAACAATACAAATTGATGAGTCAAGCTGGTTGGCATCTACCCTTTGCTTCGTAAGCTCTGATCCCCAGACTGACTCCCCACAGGTAGGGCAACCCAGCAACAGTGTTTCTGCCTCTTGCACGGCCCCACAACCCGGGCATCTGGATTCCAGAGGACAGATGTCCTGGAATATCTTGCCCTAGCTCCATTTTAAGTACTCTGAAGATGATCACTTCATGGCTAATTTTTTTTTTTGAAAGACAGAGTCTCACTCTGTTGTCCAGGCTAGAGTGCTGTGCTGTCATAGCTCACAGCAACCTCAAACTCTTGGGCTCAAGCTATCCTCCTACCTCAGACTCCCAAGCAGCTGGAACTACAGGCACCAGCCACAACACCTGGCTAGTTTTTCTATTTTTAATAGAGGTGGAGTCGAGCTTTTCCTCAGGCTGGTCTCAAACTCCTGAGCTCAAGGGATCCACCCACCTTGGCCTCCAAGTGCTAAGATTACAGGCATGAGCCGCTATGCCTGACACGTGGCTAGTTTTTTTTTTAGAGATAGTCTCTCACTTTGTTGCCCTCAGTAGAGTGCTGTGATGTCACAGCTCACAAGCAACCTCCAGCTCTTGGGCTTAACGATTCTCTTGCCTCAGCCTTCTGAGTAGCTGGGACTACAGAAGCCTGCCCCAAAGCCCAACTTTTTTTGTTGCAGTTTGACCAGGGCCAGGTTCGAAACCACCACCCTCGGTATATGGGGCCGGTACCCTACCCACTGAGCCCAAGGCCCAACTGTGGCTAGTTATTTTTGAAATGGATATGTCTATACATTTTTAGGTCTGTCTCTGCACTTAGTGTTTTAGAATCAGAATTCAGTTATTTTAGATGCTACAGTCAAACCATCAGAGCTGGAATGGGTGAGGTTTCTATGTTTTTGTTCTTGGTTTTGGTTGCTGTGTGATGTTCTGAAGATCCCAGGGCACCTGTCAACAACCAGTCTTCAGGCACTAGAATCCTTGTCTCTAAACAGAAATGTTTGATATTAATGAAATGATTGTGAGAATACGAAGCCTTTGATCAATATGTACTTTGCCTCCTGGCCAACACCCCTGGCTAAGAGCACCCCGTGAGCTTTGTAGAGCATCTGTGAAGACGCAGGATGATATGTGTCACAGCAAGTGGAATTCTCTGTAAAGCTCTAGTAATTTCTTCCCTCTGACTAATCCAGTTGCATTGAAAATAGTTGCATTCTCTATAAGCTGATTGTTGTCTGCTATTGAGGGTAGACAGGTGGCTTGCCTTCTCCCAGTGGCGATCCAGTGAGTTGATTTAGTTCTTCATGTCATTTCCTCTCAGTGCCACCAAAGTGAGGGAACAGTTCCTGAAATGCACAAATGAGAAAGAGCCATGGAAAACCTCGTTGTTCTTTTCTTCTTACTAGCATTGGTAGTCTTCCCCTGCGTCTCTAACAGTCTAAGAGAAGTCTTCCTATACATGCTGAGACTTCTGCCTAACTGTAGGGGCTGAAACAAAGTCTAAACAGTGTAAATAATACTGTGTTTTAAATTCCTCAAGGGAGCTTTTATTAGAAAGAGAAAAGGGGTACAGCTCCACATGCACACATAACCCAGGCAGGGACACCTAGCACATGATTTCTGTGTGGGCTTCATGGTTTCAGTGACTTCTTGGCCCTCCATACATCCTGCTGACTCCTCAAACATGGAGAAGACAGGGTGAAGTTAGAATTTATTTTCAGAAGGACAAAAATTAATTTTTACATCTATGAAGCCCAATATTCTACTTGGATGCTAGAGAACGAGACCGACCATCCTAGTTAGACACATTATTTCCAAGGAATATTTCTTAGCAAAAGACAGGGTTTCATGTAGGCTAAAATAGGATCATCTTTCACATTAATGACCCAATAGAACTTAAGTAAATTAACTTGTGAGAAGCCAATCCCTGTGATGGATTTTTACCTAAACCAGCTAGCAGATACTGCAGTGTATTATCTCTATCTGGCTGATAAAGGCCAACATGTTAAGTCAGACCACATAAAGACACAGGAATGTTCAGTGGGTCTAATAGGATTTCCATTGTGCCCTGTGCAAAGTTCCTCAGCAACTCTAAATGTTTTCATCTCAAAAAAAAAAATTTAAATAAGAAAGAAACATCCCTCTGTGCATCATACCTTACCATATCTTCCTCTTTACACCTTCAGAGAGCTTAAACGTGAGGGTCAGGACTCAGGTATCAACACCACACTCAGTACTAAGCCTTATGTCGCTTTGAGCCTGGCACAAGCAATGCAAATGGCACATGATAGAAATCAATGTGATGCCACAGCTAAAAAAGCAAGAAAACGGTCCTGAGAAAAGTGGTCAGATTTGGGGAAAGAAATTTAACAATGTATTCACAGACGTGAGTCAGGTTCATTTCCTCTGCAAATGCAGCTTGAACTGCTGCCACACTCACTGTCCTATTTAACTTTCCACTATCGAATAGAAGTACGTGAGAAATATGGTTGGGAGAACATATGATCAGTAGGTCATAGTGAAATAATGTTTCTATGGTTCTGCTAGGTTTTAAGTAAGAATCTTTCTTAGTGTTAAATTATATGAGCAATAATTTGTTGAGGGTTGGTTGCAGACAGGGGATCCTGTGTTCAGTGTGTGCAAGCATGTCATGAAAAATGGTGACCCAGCTGGGAAGGTTTGGAGGGCCAAGTGATTACTGATTCTGGAATAATAAGATTATGTTTGGGTTTTGATACGGATACAAAGTCAGGTGTTAATATAGATGCTCTAGAGAACTAAACCGTGATGATGACAGTATTTAGACATTATTTTGGGAACTGTGCAGGAGGATCTAGAGTAGAGGACTGTTTCTTCCAAAATGCTATATTTCCTTCATCATGGAAAACTAAAAATGGTAGTGACATCTAGCAGGCTATTGAAGGTACACAAGGATGAGGTGGAGAGATCTTGTCAAAAGCAGCTGTAAATTTAAGAAGACTTTTGCCTGGAGATCAGTGAGAACTTTAGACAAAGAATTAAATTAGAATACCAGAAACTATGAAGGAATGTAAACTAGGAACAGAAAATAGTCTTACAGGGCTGGGCACTGGGGCTCATACCTGTAATCCTAACATGCTTGGGGGCCAAGATGGGTAGATCCCTCGAACTCAGGAGTTTGAGACCAGCTTGAGCAAGAAGGAGACCCTGTGTCTATTAAAAATAGAAAAATTAGCCAGGCATCACAGCAGGTGCCTGTAATCCTAGCTACTTGGGAGGCTGAGGCAAGAGGATCACTTGAGCGCAAGAGTTTGAGATTGCTATCAGCTATGATGCCACGGCACTCTACTCAGAGAAACAGAGCAAGAAAAAAAAAAAAGAAAGAAAAATATTGTCTTACAAAGATGTTGATATTTCATGAAATGTTCATCTTTTATAACTACATAGTATTGCATTTCCTATCACCATTTGAGAGAGTTGAACCTACAGAAATCCCTCTCCATTCAGCGGGTATGTGCACACCTGTGTATGTCTGACCTGGTACATGTGGAGCGCACAGAGCCCTGTGGTGGACTTGGTCTAGAGGACAGCTTAACAGCAATGACAGTAACACAAAGGCAGTAGACACTGCACAAAGAACAGTAGGAATGCTGAGAATGGAGCCTCCAACTCCAGCAGGGAGGTCCCAAAGGCTTCTTGGAGAGAAGACAGCACACCCTGAAGTGGAGAGTTTGAGCGGATGGAGGAGGTACTGCCCCTCTTCACATTGTGCTTTCCTGTGGCGCAGACAGAATCTGCAACTGGTTCTGGTCAGGCTCTTTCTGCAGACAAGGACAAATATTCTCTTATAAGCCAAGCTCAGTAAAATCAATTAAAATTGCATCCCCACGTCTTCTGTTTACACCCAAAGGTGTTAGACAACCCACTCGTCCTAGACACTGCTACTTCAGCAGCGGCCCCAGTGGCCCTTCCACTGATGTGTTTCCTGTTCTGCCTTCCAGCACATGATTGCAGACACTGTCCGAACCCTGAGACACTGCAGGACTAACCAGTTTGGTGAGTAATCGGAGTCAGGCATGGAATCTAATTTGACTGTATATCAGTACCCACCAACTATGGTCGTATCACAGGTATTTGGTGGTAACAAACTTAAACAGGTAAGTACTAGGGGTCTATATCGTATGTACTCACCAGACCTGCTCTCTTTGTTTTCTCACTGCATGTTTGGGATGCAGAGAAAGATAACATATGGCAGATTTTTACCCCCTTATGACAGCAAGTGTACACTATACAGAGTGACTTTAGACAATCAGAAGTCCCCACACCCCACCGCTGGCCCCAGGAAGTCTTGCTGTTTGCCCATTTGCTCAGAATTACCAGTGGGTTTAGCAGGGGCGATCCACTAACCTCCTAGCCTGGAGCCTTCCTGGACTAGGACCGTAGTTCATAAAAGTTCCTCAAGTAGCCTTCCAGAAACTTACCTCTCCAACAAAAACTTCCTGCCTGGAGCTCCCTTTCAGCTGAACAAGAGTTTTTCTGAGCACTTTTGTAGAATCCCCACTGAGACTAATTCATGTAGGAATATTTGTTTCATTTTATATCCCAGGCATAATTTACACTGTTTAAATGGTGTTATTAGAACATTGTAGGAAGGAAGGAAATCAATTTTATGGAGTTAAAGGAGCTTTCACATGGGCAGTGGAATCCTGACAGCAGGGCTAGCGAATGATTGGGCACTATTAACCCCGTAGGTGCGGAGCAAAAGCCAAGGCTCAGAGAGATTACTCAGCTTACTCAGCTGTTTTTCACACTGAATCTGCCTGAGTTCCTTACCCAGGCCCTTTTCTTTGCTGTCTACAGATTCTATAGATAGAAGGGATAATAAGAAAAATAGTTGAGTTCAGTCATTATAAATGAAAGGTGGCCACTAAGTACAACTTAGTTTGTTAAGTAGTACATCTTCATTGTAAAACAGTCTTTTCAAATCAGTACAGAAGTATATATGAAGTTCTACCTCCCAAGGAAAGTACTACTAACAATTTGGCATACATTCTTAAGAATTTTCAGCATTGGTACAGAACCTAATGTTCTAAGTATTCATATCAATTAATACCATTTTATATGTGCGCATACAATTTTTCATTAAGTGCACAGGTATGATGTAGTTATAACTGCAATAGTAATAACATTGTCATGGAGATTTATTCAAATATACAGCATAATGTTGCTGATGAGTATAACTTCAGATTTATCTCATCCTCCTCTGCTTTCCAAGTATATACTGGGTACACAGCTAATTCTGGGATATCAATCTCACTTTCCAAGGGATTCTAGTTTATATATGCTCCAAGTATGGACGGGAAGATTATACTAGGTTGGGTGGCCTTACACCTTGCACCTGCCTTCAATCTCCTAGTCATCAGGCAATAATTCTTCACATAGCACTAAGCAAAGGAGAAATTTAAATAACTATCAAGCCAGTTTGTGTCCTATATTTATATGCTATGTCTTTCAAAGTTGGGTTTGGGATTATATTTCTTGAATTCATTTCAGCAGTTTATATGGGCATAGTAAACCAATGCCAGCATTTGGGATAAAACAAGTTAATAGTAATTTAGTCACTTATAAATTATAAAATGCCGTGTAAGTGTCAGCTGTCATGGCTAGGATCATTAATTTTGCCATATTTTTAAAGCTTGCAGATTAACAATTATCTTTGCACTATCATGTTTTCCAAACCAGTGTGTACTCAGTTTCTCAGTGTCTCTTCGAGAAGGCATTCTAGAATAGTACAGCTTTTTGCTCACATCCAAACAATTGTAATGGTAAAAAATTTAACTCCTAATGCTTTTCCTTGCTGAAACTGAGAAGCTTTATTTCTATTAAACCTAAGAATTACGAGTCACCCAGGACATACAAGTCTTAAATTATTTCCTCATAAAATGCATTTGTCAAAGAGGAGGGGACAATGGGTTTTCACCAAGAGAAAAAAAGGCTGCAATAAAATTTCTAACCTCCTACAGGCCCCTTCCCTCTGCTCAAGCTGAGCCCCAGTGTCTTACCCTGCCTGGCCCATCTATAACCCATGAAGTGAGAGGATGTGACCTCACCGTCACTCACATTATATTGCCTCACTGCAGCACTGTGGTCAGCCAGCGTCCCTGGGCCTTGCGTAATTTTGTCTTTTGTTTGTTTTGACTGTGATACATGTGCTTGCCCCATTGTCCGTGCTGCTTTGTCTCTGGCCCCTTTTCAGAGCTGCTAATAAATGGCACGTCCGTGTTCACAGTGCACTGAAGTTTTTTGCGGCCCCTTGTCTCTGCTCTGGATGAGTGGAAAACCTCCTTACCTTATTACTTTCTGGGTCAACTTTAGTTCATACACAAATTTTCTGAACCTGTTTTGCCTCATAACCACACCTTGAGTCTGTTCTTCAGCATTTTTATTCATTTAATTGCTCTGTTAATTTTTTTTTCCATAATAGAGGACCCCAAAGTGTCTGTACCACTTACTTGTGACTACACTCAGTTTCCTTATCTGTAGCACAGGATAATATAATACCTAAATAGTATATAGTATCAGGTAATAAACGATTTAAATGTCTTACTAGTCTGAATGCCTGACCTGGGGAATCCAATCTGCACTGAGAAAGCATTTCCACGTTAGGACAAGGACACCTCTTCTGGGATTCTGACTAATGAGAACCTACCTGGTAGATTTACCTCAAGCCTTAGTGTGGGATTTGAGTGGTATTTAGAAAGAGCATTACTGCTTTCCTAAGATTCTCTTGTCTATTTCCTACAAAACAGGGGGTGACTTGTCTCCAAAAGAGCATCAGGAACTAAAGTCCTACGTGAATCATCTGTACATCATTGAGAGCCAGCAGGCCCTTTTCGAGCTCTCGCACAAGATCGAGCCCCGCGCGTGAGCCTCCTCACTACCGTACCTCTGCAGCACTTTGAGCTACAGGAGTGTGTGTACCAAGCACGTTGCTTTCCTGTGAGAAGAAAAGTTGCTGAGTTTTATCAGCGTACCCCAAGACAGTCACAGGAAAGCCAGACAAAGCGTATTCAGGAAACAATGTCAGCCCTCAAAGAGGGGGAGAGGCCTCTCCACGCTACTTCCAGGACAAGAAGGCAGAAAGAGCATCAGAAGTATTCTTGAGATGAAGTCTGGTCTGATGATCTCACATTGTTGATCCAAACCATTCTTGATTTGACGTGTGACAGCATCAAGACAACAAAACATGTCTTAAATTAACAACCAAATATTTCAGTAAGAGTGTGCATGCAACAAGAAAAGGAGTTTTACTTTGCCTGGTGTCAGATTACTCTTTACAGGCTCTCAAAGTAGTTCTTTTGAACACCTAAAGACAGTGATGGCATCTGCAGATGTCCAGGGAGAAGAAGTCTCTGTCAGTATGAACTGTGACATCACTGACAGCCACTTGTGTCCTGCAAGTGATTTAGGCCCACAACTAACCCATCCTCCGACTTGCAGATGAGAAACATCACCCGTAACGCTGCTTTGCGCCACAGTCACTTACCAATGCGTGCTCGCGGGTGAAATTAGTTTCTGTGCAGATGATTCGCAGCAATAAGCAAGGTAGACTAAATTGCTTTGCTATAAGGAAAAATGGTAATCTTTAAGAAATTGACTCATAGTTTAATTTCTGGGGATTTGCTTTAAATTTGTAAGCAGGCTTTTACCTTTTACTGGGCATGGTGTGATTTTTTTTAAAAAGCACAGTGCCTGACACATTGTAGGCGCTCAGTAACTACTAACTGAGGTGACTGAGTGTCAAGGTCTGAATTCTTGTGCCTGACACCCCATGCAGGCTCCTTGCCCACAGGGTGGAAGGCTGGCAGCCATACAGGGAGGCTAAGTGAGGTTTATTGTGTGAAGCCCTTAGCACTCCCTACAAAAGCAAGGTAATAAGACTGGTGATTACCAGTCTTTCAGCAAATGGAAAGTGCCCAGAAATACCCAGATGTCTGATTTATGCTGGAGCCGTAGAAGTCCTGTAGTCCACCTACCAGTCAAAGCAGGGAGCCTTTCTGTAATTTGCCTTTTTTAAAATTTCAAAATCTCAGAGCCTTCTGAGTCCTTTCTTATTATCCCCATTTTTACCGGTTGGATCTCTCATAGCAAGTAAGACTTCTTGCTGTTCTCAAGGCCTGATTAGAGGAGAATTTTCAACCTCCAAACCTACTAAAAGCCTGTGGGTTAGAAAAATGAAATCCACCCCTGCCCGGTAGATACATGCCTCCTTGCCACTTTGCCAGTACACGAGGGCCTGCCTCCTGCATTCAGCACAGTCACTGCCCAGACGAGAGATCTTGGCTGTCATCTCAAGAGGGGCCCCATGCGACTTGCTCCCTTTTTGTCCTTTTGTCTCAGCAGTATCTCATTCATCCTCATTGTCCAGGCGTGCCCATCTTTATAGCAGTGCCATTTCCTGGGCTCAGGAACCATACAGAGCTTGAGATATTGCTGGGAGGGACCACACAGAGAAAGTTCCTGGGAGAACTTTCACAGAGACCCAGTCTTGCCCAGCACATAAAACTTTAGTCCTAAAAAAAAAAAACTTCAGTCCTGAAAATGTATAGGGTTTTATAGGAAGGCCCCATGTAGAGCTGGTCTGCTCAGAGAAATGCTTTGTGCTGCTAGTAATGGAATGAGACCCCCCCCCTCCACCCTGGAGGAGACCAGGGTCTTCATAACTATAGAGTACAGACATCCCTCACGCTGGTTTCACACACCCTGCCCTTAGAGATCCCTGAGGACAGCATGGGCTTTCAGCGCAAGTACCTGTTCTCATCTTTTTCCTGTTCTAGGGACTAGAGTTTGGCTAGTCTACCCATGTAAGACCATTTTGACATTACTTCTTTGTTTGTTAAGTTAAATTTTTATTTACATTAGCTCTACATTGCTCTAAGTAGAGGATTACTATTAGGACACTAATTTGTGAAGAACTATTTCAGGATAGTACATACTGCTTAGACCCCAAGTCAGGCATATACACTTGGTCAAATGAAGCTACACAAACATTGTATTTAAATGCATTTGTGTGGTGTATTTAGAGCATCTTGCATGGCATAGAGGGAAACAGGCTGGGGGAAAGTGGTGCTTGCCCACTGTGTCCTCCCGCTTGGTCATATTGCCCTCATGGTAGCAAAGAGAAGGCATGACTTTGTTTAGATTTGCTTTTCCATCCTTGTCTTCTGAATGTCTAAAGCCTTTAAGTCATTCTAAATTGAATAACTATCTCCAGAGATTTCCAGGGTGGTAACTCTCAAATTTCAGAAGCTTTCAGGAGCCTTAAATTGGAATTAGAGAATTGAAGGCAAAATTGTGAGAACAAGATTTTACTCCACAAGAACTCTTTCTAAGGAATCTGAGCTGTCCAACCATGACCAGGCCATGGCAGGACTTACATGCTGCATGTCACTAGGATGGGCCCTATTTCCTCTCTGCATGTTCTCCAAGGCCACCGAAAATGGTTTTGTCCTGGCTAGAAGAGTGGACTGGAAGACGTTTCAGCTCTTTTCCAGATCTCTTTTGGATTTTTATGGTTGCATAAAATCTCCGTTCACTCTGAAAATCTTCTGTAATCTACAGCAGATGGTGCAGGGTCACTTTTAAGTGGTTCCTCTTTGTTACAGCACAACTCTCAGTCCTGTAGGTCTTTGGATTCATCAGCATTCCAGCAAACCAGCCCTGTGTTGGCGTTAGCATGGGACAGCAGAATGCCTATTCCTGTAGGCAAAACCACAACCTTTTCACCTTTTTTTAAACTTTGACATACACATTTGTAGATGTTTCACAGACTATGGTGTTTTAAATTCACTCTTTGTTATAACCTATATAATTGCCAAATGGTTAACAGTGATAAATAGTATTCACTTGCATTCACTTTTTTCAGTAAACTTATGTTTAGAATAAATTCATTTTCCTAGACCAATACCCACAAGCAGAGAGTACAGACTGTACAGCGAGTTTAGAAGCCCAAGGAAGAAGTAAGTGCCCACACCTCCAGGCTGCAGGTTAAGATATTGCATGAACAAGAGGGTGCCCATCATGACTTCATATCCCCAAAGCTGGGCTTTCCCATCTGCCCACATGGCAGCCCTGCAGTGCGGTTCCACCCAGCAAGAACACCAGAGACTCAGGACAAAGTGTCCCTAAATGCACAGCCAATCTAAGCTACTCAGAAACTAGGGGAAACAAAAACAAAACAACAACAACAACAACAACAACAACAACAACAACAAAAAACATTAAAATGAGGAGATCAGGTCTATTGCAGTTGTCCACAGGATTTCATTTAAATGTTTCAGAGACATGTCCTTAAAATTTCAGCCTGCTTCTTAGCGAGAGGACCAGATTTGCTTAAAACTGGTAGGTGAAAAAAAATTTTTAAAAATTGCCAAAAAATTAGATGAATATGTACTACTGTATAAAGCAAAGCTGTATATACTAAACTTTTTGTAGCAGAGTACTATTTATTTGCATAGTCTATTTATTGTATTCGTATTACACTGTTATTAAATACTGGGATGAAATCATTGACCTGGAAGCAAGGAATCTTGCCTCTTAATGTATCATTAATTAAGACTGCTGTGATGTTATCAGCTTGCGTTAACAATTAGAAGATAGAAAACCCTCAATCAGGGTGTCTACCTAATTTCTCAGGGACTACACTTTGTAGTTTTCCACCACTATAAGAGCTGGTAAATATGAAACATTTGTTGAATTACCAGAATTGCCATTAATCGTGTTTCCTTTCCCATATTTCTTGCTTTCTGCCTCTGTATATATTTCTGTGCTAATATCAAAGCTAGTAAGCAATAATTTATATGTAAAAATGGCCAAGCAATATGAGGATAAAACTTATATAAGTAACCGTTACCTTACCTTGTATTTTCAAAGTGTTTTTTTTTAACTGCTTTTCCAAATATAAACTCTCTTAAAGATACTGCTCATGCCTCGCAGTTTCTTGCTTTCTCTGTGACGTTTGTGGGTGAAATAGCCTGTGTACTGGCAGCATTCGATGACCAAGTGTTGGAACTCAGAAGTCACTTGTTCACCGAAGGAGCTGCAAGGAAGTGAAGAGGTTCTCAGGCAGCCCCTCGAGGCTAAAATCACTTCTCCTGCCTTTGGGTTATTGTTTGTTGAAAGTGGCATCAATTCTCATAGCTGAGATTTGGGTAACTTGACAATCACTGTCATGCCTCGCCCCACAGGAAGTAGGGTCAGCAATTATCACAGCTCCTTAGCCTGGTGGATGGAGGGGCAAATGAGTGATGAGGGCCTTCTGAAGTAGGAGGATGACTGGCTGTATAAACCCTAGCATAAACTATGTTCATGTTCAGAGTCTTGTCTGTCTCTGTATAAATGGGAGATTTGCACATCGTCTTCATCAAGGTCAAGCTTGGCTTTTGGCATGTAGTATCTCCTCCCTGCAGGAGTATTATATATCTCACCATGTGGCATTCAGGACTGGCCACAGGCCTTGCTTTGTCCTACAGAAAATGGGGAGATGTAACACATGATGCTTGTATGTGGAAGCTTTACGAGGCAGCCTGAGACACATCTGCTCTGCTAGGATATCTGCACTTCTCCAGGTGAAGGTGACTGTCAGTCTGGTCTTAGAACAAAGGCAACAGAGCAGAGATCCAGCCTGTGAAGGATATGTCACTGAAATGAAAAAATGTCATTGTCACCCAGAGCCACTGAGATTAGGGAGTGGTTTGTTACTTGGCAGAATTTAGCCTCCTCTGACTAATACACTCCCCCAGGGAACTCTTGATAAATTGCCCTTTCCCTCCATCCACGTCTGGCAGCAGCACTGGCTCTCTACAGCACCTATGGATGCTATAGTCACATGTCCAATGGAAAAAGCTTGTCTTTATATGGGAAAAGGTAAAGAAGATTCAAGGACTGTTTTTTTGAGCTCTTATTCATTTCCCAGGACATGGCACTTGTGTGAGACAAGGAGAAATGGCATGTCATGCACCCACAAGAGTGCAGGGGCATCACCTCTGAGACAGCCACCGGGAGCAGAGAAAGCAGCAACTCTGACCTTTCCTACTTTTGTTCTGGTCTCCAAATCACTTCCTCCAGGGAGACTGACCCCACAGGTCAGTTCTGGAGTGTGGAGCAATGCAGGAGATGAAGGGAGAAGGGGACGGGCTGGGTTCCAGTTTGGGAAGGGGATGGGAGAAGAAAGGGCACCGCCATTGCTACAGAGATCATGGGATTTTCTTCAGTTACAAGTTGGAAAGCCGGTATTGAATAGGTTCTAGAGAGCTCAGAAATCTGTTCTTGCTCAAATTAGCAAACCATAAAGTAAGACTTCTGGACCTAGCCTCAGTGCTGTAGCTGTATAATCTTATTTCAGGGCCTGAAGCCCCGCATAAGGTCCCTGTTCGAGATCTTTTGGATCCTTCATGAGAACATATGCATTTGCTTTTCATTCACTATTTTAAACAAGTGAGATTCTAAAGCCTCTTAGACTTGTCAGTGTTCGTTAGTGAAGTATTCCCAGTTACTGCAAGGAGGAGGAATTTCTCTTTCTTAAAGAAGCAGCAATTCCCTTTCCCAGCACTTAGGTGCAGGGCAGACCTAGGGAAAAGTGGAGGGGACACAGGCTGAGATCCCTGCCCCCGCCAGACTCACAGCTAGGCCAGCTGCAGCTTTATTTTGTATCTCTGTGGTAACTCAGCGCTGGGGGGACTCGGCCTACGTTTTGGCCCTACTGTGTGGCTCCTACTTACACACCTCCTTCCTAGGGTTGGGAATCTTCCAAGGGCTGAATTGGGGTTCCTTGTGGTTAGATTTATGGGTATTTCTGCCCTGAAATCACTTTACTCCTCACCAGGCATTACCATTGTAAGCTCTGCGGCCACCTATGAGTCTAGTGCTCCGGCCCTGGCCTGGATGAAGGAACTTCCGGATTCTCCTCACAAGACACTTACACTCCAGGGTAAACCAGGCCAGTGCAAGGTGAGGAGTAACACTCTTCCCTGTCTAACCACACCATGTCCCCAGGCATTACCTACCAGTCACACCATGCTGAAGATCTCTACAGGCCTAGAAATTTTCCCCTAAAGCAGATTTCCCAGTCCCTCTGGTGTTTCCTACACTCCTGGGTTGACAGTGGAAGCAGGAGGGTGTGGACACCAAGCACTCCTAATTGGACTTTTCTTCTCCCAGGAAGATCCTGTGTAGCCTCCTGGCCAGGGAGGCTGGCTCTCCTGACACGCTGCCATGGGAAGTGACTTTGAGTCCTTTCAAGAAGGCCTCCTTCCTGCTCACAGATATTTAAAGGTTCCCAAGTTGTCTGTGTGTGGAAAAAGTCTGAAATTTCTAGTTAGAACCCAAGTGAAAATCCCTGCAGTAGTCACCCTTTTCTGGGAGTCCTGACCAAAAAATCACAAATAACAAAGCAGACTGAAGTCTCAGAGGCAATTAGCCTGACTGGGAAACCTGAGGCTGTGGTAAGATCTTTCCCAAGTTCTGAGGCCACAGTGGCTCTGGTGTCCCCTAACTCCCTTTCCCAGGGACAGCCTCAGATGATGAGTGGTGCTGTCCTCCCACCAAGTGCAGCCTGTGGAAACTTGACCCCTCGCCTCAGCCAGCCCTTTGCTCATGAAGTTCTCCACCCACTGCCCTTTGTCCTGCTCCCCCTGCTTCTGTGCAGGTCCCCCTGTTCATCACCACCGTCACTACAGTGAACTTCCATATAGTCATCCCCAATATAATATCCATGCTGCCATCAAAAAATTATTCTTAAAATGCAAATATCACATTTCTCCCCAGCTCAACTTCCTCCAATAGCAGCATTTTGGCTATAGAACTAAACCTTCTTTACATACAAATTCTTCATGTGCTGATCTCTTCTTACCTGTCCAAGGACAAAGAGATCATGCAGATGCCCCCAGGAAATCTCCCCTTAAAACTGATATTCTAAATGTGGTGATACATTAATTCCTACTAACTAAAATCCCTGTTGAAAAATCACCTCCGCCAACCATTTGCTAAGTAATATATGTGAGATTTACTTGCTATTTTCAAGGTTTTAAATCTTAAAGCCAGACTGATGAGGATGAATATATAGCTCTTTGTGTTTGTGTGTGTGTGTGTGTGTGTGTATGTGTGTTGGTACTGACTGCAGGGGCCCAAGCCTCCAGAACTGCCCTGAGGATAACAAGTTCTTCCCCTCTAGAGATGTGCAAACAGGCATCGTTTCAAGGGCAATCCAGTAGTGCTCAGGCACCTCAAAGATCCTTCCAGCCCGTGGCTTGTTAAGAAAGCCGGGACACATCTGTGCTTGCTAGAACTAAATGGTTTTTTGGCAGGTTTTTTTTTTTTTTAAGTGACTTGGCTAATGTAGGAAATCAGAACTGTTCATGTTCCTTTGTGTTCAATTGACCTGGGCTAGGCCTCCGAAGCTGGAAGGGAAAAGGCCGTGGGAGGATGCCGGAAAGAACACCTCCCCCTTCCCTGTCCTGTGCCCCATGCTGACTCCACAGTCCTACCAGGAATGAATGCCTGCAATACAGAAGCAGAAAATCCCCCAGAGTCAACACATCAGGGCCTGCTTCCAAGTGCCAAGCCAGCTGCCGCCTCCCTGACAGTGGGTTCTGTCCTCACTCTGTTCCTGGCTCCTCGCAGTCCTCTACCAAGCTGCCTCATCACCAAGCCCTTCTCCTCCCACTCAGCAGATAGTGCCCAGAGCACCTTCCCTACCTGACAAATAGAATCATGCCACTCCCAAGTCTTCCTGACACTGGGCCCCCATCACTCATCTGAATTCCTACGTAGGTCCCACCATTACTTTTTGGTTGGTGAACCACCTTATCAAGAACTGGGAAAACTAGAGAGAGTTACTTCTGGCTTTTGGCTGCTGTTTCTACATCTCATAAAATGGGTATTAAAATGCTACCTACTTCACAAGGTTGGGTAAGAAACAAAATGCAAAAATGTGTGTAAAGTGCTTAACAGAATGCCTGGAGCACCCAAGACACAATTAGTGATAACTCATTATTATTACCATTAACACAAGGTGCATGCCATCACTTATACATGGCTGTGGGCAAGTCACTTAATTTCTCTTATCCTTATTCGCTTCTTTTCAAGCAAGATAATGGTAACATCTTTGTCACAAGGCAATTTGGAGAATAAAATAGACAATGCTCATGAGTGTCCTTAAAATGATAAACAGGGGAGATTTCATTTTGGAATCCCTGTGTGCCTATACCATACTGGATAAAGCAATGGCTCTCCCAGTGCTGGCTAATTTTCATACATATCTGAACAAAGATGCTTACATGTAGCCACCAAATTGGGGTAATAGTAACGTTGGCATCAATGTTATTATTAACATAGCCCACGGGCCTGTTTGCATCTTCTCAGAGACCCACAACTTCTCTGAATACTCAGTGGAGCTCTCAGGGCAGTCCTCTTGTGTAGCCCCATCCCATTCCTCTCCCTGGTGCCCCTCTTCTTGGACTTCAGACTAGGAACCCCCAAGCAGCAGCTCCCGTATGAGCCTCAGGCTTCTGCTCAGCACCATGGAAGGATCACCATTTCTGCCAAGGTCCTGAGAAGGCCAGGCTGCTCACTGTACCCCAGTGGTGTCCTCTGTCGTTGGGGAAAATCTTCTCCAGTTTCATTTAGAGTTCATCCTGTAAGCATTCATGGCTGAAGCTGCACTCTGAGCCCTGGGCTGAGATGGAGTCCCCTTTCTCCTTTATAAGGGAGAAAAGCATGAGTGGCCCTTGCCTAGTCTTTTTCTTCTTTAAATCAACTAATAAATAACTCCCCCTCCCATTTCTATCTCGTAATGTCAGTGAGCTTCCATCAGTCTGCGAGGGGCTCATCTACTTCATCTTTTTTTTTTTTTTTGTAGAGACAGAGTCTGACTTTATTGCCCTCGGTAGCGTGCCGTGTCATCACACAGCTCACAGCAACCGCCAACTCCTGGGCTTCGTCGATTCTCTTGCCTCAGCCTCCCGAGTAGCTGGGACTACAGGCACCCGTCACAACACCCGGCTATTTTTCTGTTCTGCAGTTTGGCCGAGGCCGGGTTTCAACCTGCCACCTTCGGTATATGGGGCCAGCACCCTACTTGATGAGCCACAAGAGCCGCCCTCATCTACTTCATCTTATACTCATGTGTTGACTATCTCTGTGCCAGGCACTCTTCTAGGTGATGGGAGAGCAACCATAAGCACAGCAAAGCTCTTTGCCTTTGTGGATCTTTGATCCATGGAAGAGATAGACCATACATAAGGCAAATAAGTAAAACGCAGAGTAGCACACTAGGTGGTTTTTCTGAAGAGAGAAATAGCTAACTCAAGGAAGGGGGTTAGGGACTGCCAGGAAGGATGGGTGAAATTTTAAATAGGGTGACTAAGAAAGGGCTTTGTTATGGGACGAAGTGTGTCCCTACCAAAAAAATAATATTTAAAGTCCTAACCCCAGTACGTTAAAATATGACTCTTTTTTTTTTTTTTTTTTGATATTGGGTCATTACAGAGATAATTAAGCTAAAGTGGGGTTGTTAGGGTGGGCCCTAATCCAATGTGATAGCAGCTCTGGAGATAGACACGTGTGGGGAAGAACACCCTGAAAGCGTGAAGGCAGAATCCACAGGCCCAGGTAGGAGAGAAACCTGGAGCGCGGCCTTCCCCCCTTGGCCCTTGGAGGAAACCAACCCTGCTAGTTCTTGACTTCAAGCCCCCAGAATTGGGAAATAGTCACTTTCTGTTGTTTGAGCCACTCCATTTGTGCTGTTCTGTTAGAGCAGGCCTAGGAACCTGATATGGCTTTTCTTAGAAAGCCTGAGGAAGTGAGGGGAACTTCCATGCTAATATCTGGGGAAAAAGCATCCAGGCACAGGGAATAGCAAGTGCAAAGTGCCAAGCACGTACACCCCCAGAGATTAAGGACCAACAAAGAGCCTGGTGTGTCTGCAGCCAGTCAGGAAGCGAGATAAGCAGAAAAGGTCAGAAATAACTGGGCCAGGTCATGTGGAGCCTGGATGTTTACTGTAAGTCAGGGGAGAAGCCATTAGAAGGTTTTAAGCAGAGATTGACTGTCAATCCCCATCCATTTTAGGGATTTCTCCAGGGTCAAAGTTACTCTATGAGCTGGAACATGTGCCGGGTGAATACATGATTTTGTTCACTTAGTCTAAATAATGATGTTTCAAACCTCCAGGTCCAAGCTCTAAGCATTCCCAATACAGTCATGTGGAATGACTTCAAAGCACAGAAGCTCTTCACGTTCAACCCCCTTAGGCAGCTTTGGGCACTCTCCCTCTAACAAGCACACTCTCAACTTGGACTTCAGAGACTCCTTCAGGGTTTCCCTCCCATACGAAATTCCAGAAATATGAGTCACAATTCTGTCATTACAGATTCTGGAAGCATCAGCCAGCCAAGATGAAATTTAATGTGCCTGGAAGACAGACATGTAAAAATAGGTCCTCAAAGTGGTCCCAGCCACCCGGTGTCTATATTACATTGTGCAGATGGATAAACTTTCACTTTAATGGGAAAAACTTTTGTGACAGTCCCTTATCTTTATGTGTTACCTTCTTTTGTCATCAAAAGAATCCTGGGAGCAAGGAATTTTTATCTGCCAAGTACTCAGCACCACACAATGCACACTTGTTGCTTAATCAATAGTTGTTGACTGAATGAAGCCTTTGCTGCTATCATGACCAAAATGTGAGACACTGGCGACATCTGGTGGGCACATGGTGACACCAGGCACAGTGTAAGAGATTCATGTTGTTGAGGGCCTGGTAGTTAAATCAAATGGCACAGTGGCCCTGCTGGAAGCTTGTGTCAGTCAGAGTGATGGGGACAGCTTTGCTGCTCTGCTTCACTGGGACAAGGTCCAGGGGGTTATTGTTCTCCACGTTTACAATATAATGCGGCACCCAATAATGCTTCTATTTACTTTATAAAAGATTATCAATTTACATTTAAAACAAAAAATCCCAAATCAGCTCTTATAGACAAAACACAAAAGTGGGGAGAAATGAGATATTCTTCCTCCCTGCTTTCAAGCTTCACTACACAGATTCAAAGAATGTTTATGTTTATTTTATGTCATTCTTAAGTCAAAGAATGTATTGCCATGTTTCTTTGCATTGAGTATTAGGACATTAATGTTGCCAAGTCAAATTTAAATATGGACACAATCATATCACAATTTACAAATGTATATGCCAGTGAATGAGGGGAGGAACGTAAATGTTTTAGAATACCACTTTATCAGTTGGTTAAATGAAATATGAAACTTATTTTATTTAGTAAGCTATCTTGTTAATAATGAAAAATTATTATTATTATAATTATGTAGAAAATATAAGCAAACAGAACTAAAAGTCATGTCTAATAAATGACATAAAATGATTTCCAAAATCTTTAAATTTCACCTATATTCTAAGTCTAGTTGGTGGGGATCAATAATCTATATAATCTTTAATTTTAGAACTTTAAATTCCAAAATATCACACTTAGTTAATTTATTCATTACCTTTCTTTTCACAACAGAATTCTAAACAAACTCACAAAATTAAAGTGGCCTCAGCACCCTCCTAGTTAGCATTTCTTTTTTTTTTTTTTTTGCAGAGACAGAGTCTCACTTTATCACCCTCAGTAGAATGCTGTGGTGTCACACAGCTCACAGCAACCTCCAACTCCTAGTTAGCATTTCTTTATGTTAAATTATAAGAACAATGAAGCAGTTCAGAAGACATACACTTCCTACTTCAAGGGCTGTCCAAGTTGTACTGGGGGACTCTTTTGCAAGAAACAAAGACAGTTCATCTAAGTATATGTGGCAGAAGTATAAAAATCATACAAGAGTATTCAACATACAGTATGTGGACCACTTTAAATCAAAGGCATCTTCATTTATTCCATTTTCAGACAATGTCACGGTCTCACATACCTTTTACAAGGTATGGTCCTAGACCAGAGACTGGAGTATCATTCCAAAGAATTTAGAGATATTTATATACATATTTCTTTTAAATTAATTTAAATTAATGTTCAAAAGTTTTACTACAGAAAATCTAGCTTCGACACAGAAGCATTTTACCTTTTCAAGATTATATACCTGCATGGAAAAAGTTGATCTCCTTTACATTTATTTTTTTCACAGTAGCAAAATAAACTTCTTATACAATCGTATTTAAATTGACAAGAAAATTAAGATGTAAAGTTCCATGTAACTTTTTGTATTGTGAACTGTCCTCTTTAAACATATTCCAGATACATTACTGATGATAAATATAGTACAACTTTATCAGCTTAATTAGAACTGTGTTACGTTGAACGATCTGTTAAACTCAAATGTATATTAAAACAGTAAGTAGAGTTAACTCCTATTAAGATTTAAAGGGAATTATATCATTTAACTATACATCAATTTTCTTGCTATTACTTGTTTCTATATGCATTTCTTTCTAAAGCTAAAACCACATGCAGAAAAAATAAATGTCATTGTCAAATTCATTCAACAGTTTGCTACTTTATGTGGTATGTAAGTAAAGTCCTTTATTTAATTTTATACATATTATGCATTATTTTATTTTTCTTGAAGGAATTCTTTTAAGGTCAAAATTTCTATCTGTTTAAACACATGAGGACATTTTATTAATGTTATTAATTACCTGCAAATGTCTTCTTCCATAATAATGCACTTTCATTCAGGAAAGATAGTCCAAACCTTTTAAAAGTCCTATGAATAAAATTTATGAAGGGCGGAGAACACAAGTATGGTGAATCACTCCCTAATCCCACCTCCAAGAATGTCTCAAGAGATTCTCCTGCTTCAGAACAACACAATCTCTCAGGATAGATTTTTATTTGATCATATTGTGGACAACAAAAATGTATTCCTAGTCTTTTTGATACTAACAGTTTTACTGAGTTTATTTTCACTTTCCTTCAAAAAGCACACAGCATATGTTGATATGGATTCTCAAACCCACTTAGATCCAGTAGGGTCTTCAGAATAATATATAGCCTTCCGATTATGAAAGCAACTGGTTGCTGATAGAAAAATGATATGCATAAGACATTAATCAAAAAAGGGAAAATAAGAACATATCATTCATGTTTGATACCACTCAATAACCTGCAGGATGATGTGAAAATAGTTTGGTTGTAATTCTAACAAAACTGAAACCCACTTCAACTGATAAAAAAGAAATCAAACACTGAAGAATCAAATGTCTACCAACTTAGCTAGCACCCCCATCCAAATAAATGCTTTCCACTGCACTGAATATTAGAATTAGAAATTCGCTGTATGTTAAGGCATATTTTAATTAATCTGTTCCAGAATTGCACAGTTATACTGGTCAGTGTTCCTATTTACTCACTCCTTCCCTCACTCCCCCTCTTTCTTCCAGGGATCAAAATGTTAAATCATGGTTTGGGTGGCTACTGTAGATTTGAGCTGGCGTACCACAGTGAATACCACAGTGTATTCACTAGGTTTTATGAGCATAAACATTAAAATGTTACACAAAATGTACCATAATTACTCCACACTCTGATCTAAGATGGATTACTGTCTTGACAAAGGTGAGATGACTTAAGTACATTTTACATTTTGTGCTTTTAGACCACCATATGCATAGATGTTCTAATGCTAAATTCTTGGTCTCCAGTATCTTATAGTGCTGGATGCTCTGAAATAAGACAGAAACTTGTAACACAGACTAACCACAAAATACCAGATGTTTCTTGCCAGTTGCGATCTTGCAATAAAAATACACCAGATGAGGATCATAAGGACAGTATTAAAACCATAACATATGTTCTGCAACTTGTTCAGAAGTTTTCTAGCTGCTGGGAGGCCAGACATTTCTTCATTCAATACATATTTCTTGGTTCCCATACAGTAGTTTTCTGTATATTCTGCCCACTGTAACTGCCGTACATCGATATTGAAAGTTTTTTTATCTTCAGGGTTTAGTTGATTCATTCAATGTTCATTCATTAACACTGTCACTATTCCAAACCCAAGAATTACTTGTGAAATATTCAAGAAACACCATAGCTTTGTGAAGATGAGTTATTGTTTTTATCATCCTTAGTCTTCTTCCAGTCATCCTGAGGTAGATATCATACAGGAATGCTGGGGCCTTATGGCTTACAGCAATCCAGTAATGATAGACAAGGTGATTGGAGGTTAGATTTACATTGGGCCATCTAAAGGCCTGTTCAAGAGGATTCCTCTTGAAAGTGGAAATTACATCGTATTCCCAGTGGAAAGGATTAGTGCTTCCTGTTGTGCAATTATACACCATGATGTTTCTTGGTCTATTAACTCTGGAATATCAGGCTGCCTCAAGACTTGTGTTGACAACTACATCTACAGTAACAAGATCTGCAAGGGCATTGTTGGAGGCACACATTGTTCGAAGAATTCCTTTCCCTGCCACAATAAAGAGACCACTTGGTCCATTAAAGTTGTCACTCCATCCTGGAAAAGGCTCTTTCCAACTGGCATCAACAATTGGTAGCCACATTTAGCTTTGCTCCTTCTTGTACATCATATTCTATCAATGCCTTTGTGTATATGTAAGTATTAGGTCTGTCTCCTATCAATTTTAGCGTAATATCATTTACTAAGCCATCATCCATCTACTCTAAAGAATCAATCAGCTTCTTAGGATCCACAGGGAGTGGGTAGACTACTTCATCAATATGCTTTCGATTGCAGTAGGCATACGCAGTTGATACATGCATGAACACTTCCAGGTTATTCATTTGTTGTGCAAGGAGAATAAGCTGTCATGTAGCAATCACATTTAACTGAACAGTGTCTCACAAATTTTCATTGAACTTTACTGTAGCTGCACAGTGAAATATAATACTGATAGAATCTATGATGACCTCTTTATCTTCGTCACTAAGCGCCAGTTTAGGTTGGGTGAATTCGCTATTGATTGCTACAATTTTCTCTCTAAAATCTGGATTTTTTTCATCTCTCAATCTGTCAAAAAGCTTGCCACTAAGGACTTCTTCCACTCACTCTTGTATCTGTCCAGCTTTCTGCCTCACCAAAACATATACTGAATTCACCTTAGGACAAGACCTCAGCAATTTTTCCAAAAGCACCTTCCCTAGGAAACCAGTAGCTCCTGTGAGGAGGACATTCATGCCTTTGTAGTATTCTGGGATTGAAACCATTTTGACTCTAGACACAGAAGCTTGGTTCTTGCTCTCCCCAGGGCTGTCCAGCAATGGCTGCACCGCCCCGCCATCACGCTCTCCTCACTAGCTTTTCCACTGCCCCCGGCTGGCTGCTGAAGAACAGACAGGCAATGGCACACCCGTCTCTTTTAGTTTTTTTAAAAATAGAAATCAAAGATATAGAAAAGGAGCTGAATTAGAAAGCTGAGTTTGCAAAAGGTCGAGCAGACCCTGTAATCTGCTGGCTCCTAAGGGGATGAGGAGCTGAAGAGCCAGGGCAGACTGGTCAGCAAGATTTCGCCTCCTCCTCCCGCCACCAGCCCTCAGGAAAAAGAGAAGATGCCCAAACATGGCTTATTTGGGTGCAACCCCCATGTCCTTCTCCAGCCTCACCTCTGGCTACTGCTCCCTGCCCCTACCACACACACCCCAGGGGACAGATTCATAGCCACCTAAAACACCCAGTACTCACCTCCAGGCCTCTGAGCTCATTTGTCCAACAGCTAGCATCAAGCAGGACAAGGGACTGCCTTCCTGAGGGACTACAGGCTGTACTGGCATGAAGCTCTTAGTGCAGTGAGATGGCTTCCCTGCTGGATCACTGCCAACTCCTCGCTCAAGTATCCCCTCTGCACACCCTAGGTCTCGGCACCCACAGGAATCCTGCCCTGGTCCCTACACTGGATACCCGCCCACCAAGTGCCTCCAAGCTGGCTTCCCCTCTCCAACTAAGTCACAGCAACCTAGATGTCCTCTCAGGCAGCTGGCTGGCTGTTTTACCAGTGATTTGTCACTGTTTATCACAGAACCAGGCACCTGCTAGGTTCCTGTGTGGGTGCTGGAAGAGCTATGGTTTTAATGACAGACCCAGGTAAAGGACACAGTTTGCTACCTGGAGATGCTGTGGAGAGTGAGCAGGAAACTCAGCAGCACTGTCACCATCACAGCACAAGTCCTGTCTGCCGGGCTTCAGGTCCCCAAGAGAGTGACCATCCCATGGACCTGTCCCTGCCAGTGTTCTGGGGTCAGCCTGTCCCAAGGACTGGTAATGATTTCAGCATATTCCTGAGCACTTACTGGTAAGGTGAATCCAAGTTCATTTTCCCAGAGCAGGTTCCTCGTGAACCATGCTGGGGGTCTGTGTCAGCGGCAGGCCATCTAGGAGGCCTGGGACCACCATTAGTTAGTCCATTCTTCCATGAGGCTCTGGAGCAGTGTCTGCAGGTGGGAGAAGACAGAGTGGGGCACTAGCTAAACTGTCTAAGTGGCAGCACTCTGACTGGGCAGGGATGCTGAGAATCTTATCCTCTGCTCAGCTTCCCCTGTCTACCCACCTTGACAATCCTGGCTGCTCACAGGACCCATCACGGCCATGGATCTCCCCAGTTCTCACAACCAGGACTGAGCAACCTGATTCCCCAGCCATTTAGACACATCTGGAAAGTGCTCAGTTGTGGCCCCCAGACCAGCTTGAGCCTTCAAGGAGCAAGGGATGGAGGAGGGGAAGTGCAAAGATTAAGATCAAATCAGACTAGGCTTTGTTTCCACCCTTCTCCTCCCTTCTGTCCTATGAAAGAGTCCAAAGGCAGATCCAGAAAGAAAAATACTCAGCACTCCACCCTTCAGTCCCTTGTATGGCCCTAGTCTGTGCCCTTTTTGTTCTTTAGATTGGGTGGAGTTTATGGCCACACTTTGCTGAAAAGGTCAGGGCCACGACTCTGGGACCAGCCCCTGGCACTGGAGGAGCCCATCTTTTCCACTGTGCATTAAATGCCCATTGCCCTCAGCCAAGCTTCCCCTCGGAATCAAATAGGTCACTAAGAACTAACGACAAAGCACAAACAGGGCCTGGAAGCCAAGGCTTGTGGATAGAAACAGAGATAAATAGGCATTTCAGAACCAAAGCAGGCGGACAGGGGGTGTGGCACTTTGTCCCTTCTCCCGCTGGCAGTGCCTGGCCACTTTGTCTCCAAACAGTGCTTCTATTTTGGAAATTGTTTTGGAGCCAAAGCTTTACTGTTACAGGGTGTGCTGTGGGTAGGGAAGATGGATAGCACCTTTATGAAAATGCACCCTTCTGAATGACAAATGTGGCACACTCCTACATTTTTTGCTCCTATACAAACACTCCCAATGTGGAGAGCACCCCTTTTTGACAATATTACTTTTCATTCCTTTGAAAATATATTCGTAAGTTTCCAATCACAGGGGTTTTTCAACAACCCAAATTCTGGCACTTCAGATCTGCCTGGTGTCTTCGATTAGATGTTGGAAATAGCCCAGTCTCACTGTTTGCTTCGCCCCTTGGTTTATTTAAAAAGGTTTCTGGAGACCGTGTCAGGAAACATGGTTCTGGTTCCTACTCTACTGCCTTCCATGCAGCGTGACATTGGCCAAGTCATTTATCCTTTCTGAGCCAAATTTTCTACCATTCTGGGACTACGCAGAATCACAGGGAGGGAGGAGGCATGTCTTAGTAGTTCACTGTGTCACCATGTAATATTTGTTTGATTCTTTGTTGGTGACCTCATCCATGCATTCATTAAATATTTAATATCTGCCAAGAATCATAGCAGGCACAGAGATACAAAGTCGAAAAAGACACAGACTCGGTCAGGAATAGGCGGTATGATGTGATGGAAAGAAGCACTGATTTTCTGAGGAACACAGCCAGTAGCAGGACAGTTTGCTCACAATTAATTAGCTTAGTGAGCTCAGCCAACTTCTTAAGACTTCTCTGAGCCTTGGTTTTCTTGTCTATAGTTTAATATTTTAAATTGCACACAAACTTTATGGACACTGAGTTATTGTGTGGGTTGACAACTCCCAGTTTGCCAGGGACTGAAGGGTTTCCTGGGACACAGGACTTTCAATGCTAAGAGCTAGAAAGCCCCAGGCAAATCAGGTGGAGTTGGTCACTTAGAGGACTGAAGTGACTATCACTGTGCCCGCTGCTCTATAAATGTGGTCACACCCACATGTGTCCCTTGTAACATGGTCAGGGAAACAGAACATGTAAACAAACATGGTACAGTGCAGACAGCACCAGGACAGCAGGATTCTGAGGGTCCCGGGTAGCTGGGTGGTGAAGGAAGAGCAGGAGTTCCTCAGAGAGGGGGAGTAGCTGGGGAGGGGCAGTTGTGTGAGAAATGTCTACAAATGCACAGAGGATTAAGAGCTTATAGCCTGTGGTGTTCTGTGCAGCTAGAACTAAGCAAGTAAGATCCTAAAGGCAAGGTTGGTTCATATCAGAAAATCCTATGCACAATTCTAAAGTATGTGAACACCATTTTTAAGGTTTCCAAACACTCTTGAGGATGCATCCTTTGGTTAAAAAGAAAAAATTAAAAACTCACACTTCTCCCAATACATACATATATATATGAATAAATAATTTACAGGTATAGTATAAATAAATAAAATGTACAGAAAATAGAAATGAGATTTTTTAAAGGATCAGATAAAAGGTAAATAACACATACAAATAAGAATTGTGTTTTGCTTCTGTGCTCCAGGAAATTACATTGCCAGCTTCCTCGAGGACACACATCCTACCTTTGAGACTGGTAGGACTGGCAGTGGAGGGTCACAGAAGGTTTAAAAGCAAAAAACTGACATGTTCAGACTTGATTTGGGGGAGATATTCTGGAGAGACATAGGAGAAAAGGCTGGAAAAAGAAGGTACAACAGGAAGTTGTAAAAGCTCAAGAGAAAGAAGGTACAAGAGGTCTGGATGAAGGCTGCAGCTGTTGGGTCTGCGGAGAAGGTGACAGGCTGGAGAGATATTTAGGAGGTGAAATCAAGAGGACATATTACTGAGAATGGACACATTTATTTACTGAGTTAAATAAATAAAGGAATGCATGCATCTTAAAAGATGTCCACAAGAAGAGATGCACCATGGGACCTGGTATTAAACTTTACTGACATTTCTGGTCTACATTCCAAAAGTGATACAGAAAAACAAGGCGAAGGTCCCATTATGACTTTGTGACTTTCATGGGCCCTTAACACTTTTATTCTGTGGATCCCTTCCTCTCTCTCTCATATACATATATATATATATATATATACACACACACACACACACACACACACACACACACAAACACACATATACATTCACACACACGTATTTATTTATATTATATGTAAGTATACTTTACTATTGCTGAATATAAGCCAGGTGTGGTGGCTCAGGCCTGTAATCTTTGTACTTCGGAAGGCCAATGCAGGAGGATCACATAAGGCCAGGAGTTAGAGATTAGCCAGGGCAACACAAGATGCCATCTCTAAAAAAAAATAAAAATTATCCAGCAATGATGGTGTGCACCTCTAGTCCCAACTAATCAAGAGGCTGAAGTAGGAGGACCACTTGAGCCCAGGAGTTTGAGGTTGCAGTGAGCTACGATGATGCCAGTGCACTCTAGTATGGGTGACAGAATGAGACCTTGTCTAAAAAACAAAGTAATAATAATGAATATAATCTAAGAGCTTTTAATTCATGTTTTCTGTTTATTTTAAAGGAAATCAAAATACTTCAGTGGGTCACTAAGACAGGCATGTCCACAGGGCCTGAAGCACAAACTTTTCCCTGGAACCATCCAAATTCCAGGCAAGCTACAACATTGACAGGTCCAATGTGAGCATCGGGTGCCATCTAGTGGCTCACATGCTCGCCAGGCTGCCAGGCTGCCATGCTTCTGCCCCGCTAAAAGAGGCTAATCCGCAAAATTTCCACGCAGGGATCCCAGACCAGTCCACTCCCTATTATTACTGCTTGCCTCAGATCCAAACTACCCAACGCTAGGTTGGAAGGCTGTTTGATTGGCAGGAGCTAAAGTGAGACCAAAAAGACAAGAGCTCATTGGTGACCACAAACAAGTTAAGGAAAGCTGACTGTTCAATCTTTTCATCAGATTGTTTAGTGTAGTAGTTTTAGCAGTTTTGTGCTTGAAGCAATCTATTAAAGGGAGGATAAGATGAAGATAAGTTTAGGAAAGAATTTTTAAGATACTAAAAAAAGGGTGGCGCCTGTGGCTCAGCTGGTGGGGCGCCGGCCCCATGTACCAAGGGTGGCAGGTTCAAGCCCGGCCCCAGCCGTATTGCAAAACAAAAACAAAACAAACAAACAAAAAAAGATACTAAAAAAAAAAATCACAGTTTTTCAGTATTTACTCATCATTTCTGGCTCTCTTCTTGACTGCACTTTCTTCTTTATCTACAAGGCAAAATGATCCCACGTTTGGTAGCTCATTTTTCTTTATAACCAACTTGAAATGCTTCTTATTGGCTGCACATTGTAGCCTGCTCTGGGCTGTACCCCAAGACCCCCTCAACTGAGCAGTCCGTCTGCCAGATGTCACCAGAGCAAGCACAGTCTTAGGGAAGCTGGTGCTCACCTGTGCCCCTCCCCCCCATGGCCCAGGGCCCATTGGTCTGGAAATTCTATTATTTCTTCCTCATAATAAAGAACCAATTATTGCATGTGAGCCTCCCACCATTCAGAAAGAGCTCTGGTTTGATCTATTCTGGGGATAGCAGATTCTATAACTGTAGTTACTACTATAAACCAAACAGCTGCCAGCTTCAAGGGGGGTTCAGAACAGGTCCTGGCTGCAGTGCAAACAGCTCTATTGTTGGGACCATAGCACCTCACAGAACCTATGGTTTCTACGGTGGGAAAAGTCACTAGATGGAAGTAATGGAAAGCTCATGGGAGAGCCACACAACATGGGTCCCTAGGGTTCCGGAGTAAGACTGTGACATTTTCAGAAGAAAACTGTATGCTCTTTAATAAACAGCTCCTGAAGCCAGACACAATGGCTCACACCTATAGTCTCAGCTGCTCAGGAGGCTAGGAATTCAAGGCTGCAGTGAGCTGCGATCACACCATTGTGACTCCAGCGTGGGTGACAGGTGCTACTGAGGCCTGCTTGAGACAGAGCACCTATCAAACTCACCAGACATAAAGTCCAGTGAGGCCAGCAGGAATCTACCATAAGATGGAAAGTGACACACCTGGGATGGACATGAGCAGACCTAGTACCCAAGCAAGCCAGGGGAGCAGGCAGCCCAACTCACATGCCATCCTCCACTTCCCTCAGTATCTCTCCCTCCAACCAGCTGGTAGGAGAGGTAAAGTTCAAACTGCTTCCACAAATGCGTCACGTTGGCCTGGGACAGCAAGCTGAAAATGGACGGTGATTGCATGACTTCCCCATTCATAGGTGGATGTGAAGTACAGTGGGGATGAGAGCCCTTCCCCTGGGAAGCACTGCAAGGAGTGTACTTGGTTGTCCTCTTTCGGTGGACAGAGGAGTGGTCAAAGCAAGAAACTCATGGCTTTCATGGCCATTGACAACATGCTGGCTGCTAGGCCAGGGACTCGATGGAGACAGGCTGGAATGATGGGGACGATGAATGGTGTAGAAGGATGTGGATGGACATATGGGACTCGGCCGAGCATGTGAGTATCTCTATGTGACATGTTAACACCCCCCAAGGCAGAAGCCACTGGAAAAGAAGCACCAAACAACGGGGTGGGAAAAATGGTGGCCAGGTGATGTCAGCTGGCATCCCAGGACAGAGTGCCCTCCCACCCACCACGGATGGCTGGTGCCACTGCCAAACACCCAACCTGCCAGCAAAGGCCAGTGCAAAGCCCCATGTGGCACCATCCCTTAAGAAGACAAGTTATATTAAACCCTAAATGCCCTGTTGGATCAGAGATTCATGTTGACAGAACACACACAGTACATTCTAGACACACATGTGTCCCTCCTTCCCACAGGGCCTCAGCCAGCACCATTTTCAGAACTCTCTGCACAGAGGAGCCAGACAGGTTACCAGCAGAGCCTCGTGTCATAGTATAAATGACACCACTCCACAGCTCCTGTCGACAAAGCCTCAGGATTTGGCTGGCCTCTGCTGAAGTCCAGCTCAGAGGTAGCACTATACACAGATGGGGCAGCTTCCTTTGCACCCTGGTGCACACCCCAAGCAAAGGCCTTTATGTGGTGCTTTGTCCCTATTGGGTAGAATGTGTGGTCCTGGGACCTGTGGGCTGCAATCAGGAGTGGCCCCCTTTACCACTGTCCCAATACCTGATTGGAGGATTTATGCTTCTGAGCCCCACTGCTCTGGATTCTGCTGTTTAGAGACCAATGAGATGACTCCCTCGTGCTCACTTTCCACTTGGGAAGAAAGCAATCTTTATGTGGCCCAAATGTAGTCAGCGCCATCCTGCCTCCCACAGGCTGGGAAGAAAGAACAAGCCCACTCTGAGATTTTTGCTAGTTTCAGAGAGCCTGCATTCTCAGGCTTGCCCCTCTAGTTCCAAGTCCTACTTTGGTTCAATTAGTACAATTTAGGGATGCTTGTTGGTCCACATCACACTCTGTCTAGTCACATATTAATTCAACCCCCTTAATTTCCAGCAAAAATAATAACTAAATGAATGATAACAAACAACACACACATCATCTGACGAATAGCGGAGTAACATAATAATGTACCCCATGTCCCTGAGGCATTGCAAATAGAAAAGGAGAAACAGTGACAAATAATAAGAAACTTTTTTCCAGTAACTCCCTCACCTGGGTTCTGACAGAGCCATGGGCCAGCTCCCTTCACAGCTCCAGCTGACTCTTACTTCCCAGCCATTTTAACAGTCTAATTTTGGTTACAAAAATTCCACCCTGTTTTCTTTTTTTAACTTTTTAAATGATACATAATAGATGTACATATTTTTGAGGTATAAATGACAATTTAATACATTCATATAATTTGTAAAAATAAAATCAGTGTAACTGGGATATCCATCACCTTTTATATCTATAAAACTCCATTGCCGTATCTACTATCACCCCTTTCAGAGCAGGGATAGGTCCAAGGTCCCATGACCTGGAACAGTGGGGCCCAATGGGGGTCTGGCTATTCCTCCCACCCTTCCTTTTCTCTGCACCCACCTGGTGGGAGGAAGAAGATCCAGGCTGCAGATCAGGTGGTCCCCAAGCCCACCCTCAGCTTCCATGATTCTCCAGAAGGACTCACAGGACTCAGAAAAGTTGCTATGGTCACAGTTACAATTCAGCACATGGAAGGACACAGATTAAAATCAGCAGAGGGAAGAGGCATATAGGGCAGCGTCTAGGAGCAGGTCCAGGCACCCGTCTGTCATCTTCTGGCAGAGTCATGGAGCAGCACTTACCTCTCCCAGGAATAACATGTGGCAACAGGCACAGTTTTGCTAACCAGGTAAATTCCCAACTTTTCGTGTCCACAGGGTAGCTTCATGGACATGTGACCAGAATAATCACATAGGGCCTGTGGTCAGAGTGGCCTGTCCTTGGGAGTACAATGCTCTGTGGTTTCCATGTTGAAGTTCTTATGATCTTGCCTTTGAATCTGTGTTTCGTAAGTGGTATCCGATGGGACAGTGCAGTACGAGCTGGGGGCTTGGAGGTTCCACTTGAGAGCAGTTCTTCCTCCCTCCTCCCTGTGCTCCATCCCAGGATGGGCTCTCAGCACCCTGCTCCCTCATCCCTTGGTGCCTCAAGCCCACATGGCCTCTTCCTCCTTACCCCGCCTACTCATGCTACTTGCCTTCTGTGCCCAGCAGGAGACTGACTGGACCTAGAGATGGAGAGAGTGGAGGCGCTTCACAGCATCCAGGGACAGTGCCGGCAACAGCCACCCCCACCCTGGGTTTCTAGCACCACAGCATATTGGGAAGTGACTTGGCAGGAGTGAACTTTTTATCCACCCCAATGCAGTTACCTAGGGAACCCCAACACAGAAGTTGCAATACCTTTGGAAATATCCACTGTGGGTTGGGATAGCTGGCCCATGGGAAGGGTTGCTGCCTGACTCTACTTCTCTGTCCCAGGCTGTGGCATGGTGTGTGGATCCAGCAATTGATGAGAAAAAGGAGGATCCAGCAGCCAATGGTGCATATGCACCAAATGTATTGGGGGCCTGGGAGAGTCTGCACTCACACCACAGGTATCCCTATATCCAAGGAACTATAACATTAAAGAGAAGATTTAAAAACATTATGACAGGTCATGACAGACCACAAAAGAAAAGGAAAAATATTTATAATTTTAGTACCTGTCACAGCCATTTCCCCCCTGCTTTTTGAGCAAGAGGTCCTGCAGTTTCGTTTTCCACTGGACCCTTTCAATTAGTTTTCAGTATTGCTGGCATGAAAGCAGTCACCTTTATAGGTCATAGTTAAAACTATTTAAAAATGTTTAATAGGGCTCAGCGCCTGTGGCTCAACGGGCTAAGGCGCCAGCCACGTACCCCTGAGCTGGGGGGTTCGAATCCAGCCCGGGCCCGCCAAACAACAATGACGGCTGCAACCAAAAAATGGCCTGGTGTTGTGGCGGGTGCCTGTAGTCCCAGCTACTTGGGAGGCGGAGGCAAGAGACTCGCTTGAGCCCAGAAATTGGAGGTTGCTATGAGCTGTGATGCCATGGCACTCTCTCCAGGGTGACAGCTTGAGGCTCTGTCTAAAAAAAAAAAAAAAATATATATATATATATATATTTAATAGTATCTCTTGAGCTCCTGGCTGGATTTTGTTTATGGCTGGTACAGTGGACCAAATAATTACCCCTAATTCCTGGCCCCCATGAGAATGTTATATCACTTAGCAAAAGAGACTTTGCAGATAAAATTAAGGTTACTGGCCTTATGATAGGGAGATCATAGGCTGTCCAGGTGGGCTCAATGTAACCACATGGACTCTTAAAACAGAAGAGGGAGGCTGCAGAGTTACAGATGTAGTGGAAAAGGGAAGCCAAGAAGAAATTCAAAACCAACCACTGTTGCTGGCTTTAAAGGTACGGGAAGAGAGCCCTGATCCAAAGAATGTGGGTGGACAGCCTCTACAACAGAGAACAACCCTCAGCCTCCAGTCAGCAAGAAAGGGGGACCTCAAGCAACCAGGTGAGAGACTCAGCTCTGCCAACAACCTGAGCACCCCTATCTCTAACGTCACTACAGCCTGTGAGCCCACTGAGCATCTGACCTATGCACTATGGTATGATACCTTTGTGGTGTTTTAAATCTCAAAGTTTGTGCTAATTTGTTACAGCAATAATTAGAAAAAAATACAATTGGCCAATCCAGTTGAAAGGAGAATCTAGAAAAGTCACAGCATGAAAACCGTGAGAAAGCTACAGAGGCAGGCCCAGTGTGTGCAGTGTGTGTGTGAGTGAGGATGGTGCTTCCATATGGCCCAGCGGTGGTGACAGATACTAACATATGTGTAGGAATACTGAGGGCCAAATTCATGGGCCAGAGTGGATGGAAAGAGCTGTTCCTTCAGGGAAAGGAAGAAAAATGAATAGTATATTTTATTTAAGAGCATGGTCTATCATGGTGAATGTTTGGTGTGAGAAGAATGTGTATCCTGCTGATGTTGGCTAAAGTATCCTACAGGTATCAATTTGACCCAATTAACTGATAATGCAGTTTACTTCAACTAGATACTTAATGATTGATCTACCATTTGCTGACAGAGGGCTGTCGAAGTCTCCAGCTCTAAGGCTGGACCCATCTATATTTCTCTTTGCAGTTCTATCTGGTTTTGCCTTATGCATTCTGATGGTCTGATGTTTGGCACATATACTTTAGGTACTGGCATATCCCCTCAGAGAAATGACCTTTTTATCATTATGTAGTAGCCTCTTCATTAATTTTCCTTGCTCTAAAGTCTGCTTTGTCTGATATCAATGTAGGCACTTCAAATTTCTTTGATTAGTGTTATATTACCTTTCTCCATTTTACTTTTTATCAATGTCTTTAAAGTGGTTTTTTTGTAACCAGGTACTGTGACTCAAGCCTGTAATCCTAGCACTCTGGGAGGCCAAGGAGGGTGGATTGCCTGAGCTCAAGAATTAGAGACCAGACTAAGCTGGAGTGGGATCCTGCCTTATAAATAGCCAGGCATTGTGGACTAGGGAGGTTGAGGCAAGAGGATCCCTTGAGCCCAAGAGTTTGAGGTTGCTATGAGCTGTGACACCAGGGCACTCTACCAAGGGTGCCAGAGTGAGACTCGGTCTCAAAAAAAAAAGTAGGTTTTTGGTAGACAAAATGTATTTGTCTCTTGTTTTTTTGATCTATTTTGTCTTTTAATGGGTATATTTAAATGATTGGTATTTAAAGTGATTATTGATACTTGTTACTGTTTTCTTTCTGTCACCCTTGTCCTCTGTTATTTGTTTGTCATCTATTCCTTTTTCTACCTTCTATGGTCTTACTTAAGTATTTCTTATGATTCCATTTTTGTCCTTTCTTAGTATATCAATTACACTTCTTTTTAAAACTCTTTAGTTGTTTCCTTTGCAGTTGCAATACAGATTTTCAACCAAAGTCCTTTTTCAAATAATACTCTACCACTTCCTGGTCGCAAGTATCTTATAAAAGGCTGTTTTCAACTTCTTCCTTCCCTCCTTTATAGCATTGCTGTCATTCACTTCAGAAATCCAGCAGCTTTTATCATTAAACACATTGTTTCTATTATTATTTTGAAGAAGCTGTTACCTGTTAAATCAATTAAGAAAAGGTTTCTTTTACCTTAATTTATTCCTTCTCTACTACCCTTCCTTTCCTTATATAGATCTGAGTTTCTGACATATGATTTTCCTTCTCTGTATAGAAATTTTATATATATATACATATATATATATATTTTCTTTTTTTATTAAATCACAGCTGCGTACATTAGTGCAATCAAGGGGTACAATGTGCTGGTCCCCCTCCTTGCCTGTCATCCAGCCTGCTGGTTCTTCAGCTGGCTGCCACAGCACCGATACCACTAAGGAGGAGGTGGCAGGTCTGCCAGCTCCGCTGAGCTGGCTAGGGTGCCAAATGTCCTGCATCAATTCTCCCTCTCCCAGTAGTAACTCTAACTGCTGGTAGGGAAAAATGGCAAAGACTTGACCTAACTGCTTCCTGCTGAATCGGGCGATTATTGAAGGGGACAGTTAGGGTTTCTCCAGAGGGAGAGTGATACAAGGGTTCATGGACTGGAACCATCTTTATTGCGTGTGGCTTGATGACATTTCTGGAAAACATAAATCTGATTAGTATAATCAGTAATAGGCAAAGGTAGAACAGCATCAGGTCAGAAGCATTTATTTAGTGATGCTAAAAGAAAACCATATTAGGATTTTTCTTGCTGTTTCCTAAATGATAACTTCAAACTTTCTTTTGGCTCACAAGTGTAGGTGGTCTGTGGTTGGCTGTCTTCATTGTCTGCCTCCATTGAAGATGGAGGCTTCCAGGATTTTACTTGTGAATGATGTATGCAGGGATTGACTCCTATAACTTTAACAGCTGTAGAAGAAGATAAGATAACAGGAAAGGGGACTTCCCAAGTTGGGGTAAGGGAAGGTGAATTAGAGGGGAGAGTTTTGATCATGACTAGATCTCCAGGAGGGAAAAGTTCCTGTTTTAGTTAGTATGTCCCTCCCCAAAAGGGGAGCAGGACTTTCAGGCATGATTAGGGAGGCATGAGATAACAACAAGTCATCCCAATTGCAGCTTAAAGGCTGGGAGAAAAATTTGGTAACCAGCTTTCCAGACACCCCCTGTATAGTTATGGATTTGGGAGAAAAAAGACCAGGGTTAGAGAGAAGTACAGAAAAGGTTGTTCTAGTGTCCAAAAGAAATTTTATCTCCTGGCGCTCCACTATAAGGCAAACCTGGAGCTCTTGAGGGGTGATGACACAAGCTGGAGCCATGAGAATTTGCCCCAGGCACCCTCAGTTCAGTTTGGGCTCTGATGGGGTCACTGTCCCAGGAGGCCTTCGCCTCTGGGGACAAGCCACCCTCCAGTGGTTACCCTTGCATTCTGGACAGGGGTCAGGTGGTTTGCCCAGCCAGTGATACTGCTGGGGGCAGTCTTTTCTGAAGTGGCTAGTCTGACCACATTGGAAGCACTTGTTTTTAGCTCCTCTGGTTTCCCTCTGCCCCTGAAAGTTGCTCGTTCGTTGGAG